>APFE031089463.1:20342-63307 GCA_000404065.3 Pinus taeda | reverse complement strand
CACACACACACATATATATATATGTATGTATGTATTATATATATATATGTTCGCGTTTCCCCGTTTCCAAAATTTGGGGAGGTCGCGTTTCGTATTGCTTCCCGTTTCGGAAATTCGTACCTGTTTCCCCGTTTCGTGCAACTTAGGGCTACATCCTCCTCATCTGTTATCTTCACCCCACCACTGCCAGTTTGCCGTATTTCATGTTGCACACAATCATCCCAGAATCTATCCCAATTGGGAAGATTCTCCCTAGAGGTAACAACATCTCCAAAGACCTCCAAAAACTTAGGAAGTCCCGCTACAACTATTCTGACTAACTCTGTGGGTGCAACTGCCTCACCACTAGCAGTCAAATCATCATTTACCTGTTTGGCCTTGCCAAGATAATGAACTACACTTTCAGCCTTTGTCATCCTAATGTTCTTCAATTGTTTTTTGAGTACCATCTTCTTGCTCTCATTGGTACTCTGATAGAGAGTGGTTAGAGCTGTCCACATCTGATATGCATATATGTTTCCTCTCACCTGAGGAACCACACGATCCTTCAGACTGTCCATCAAATCCTTTTTCCTTCGCATTATTTTTTGTGAATTCAACAAGTTCATCTGCAGCAGTGGGAGGTACAACCACTTGCCGCACTATGTTCCAAACTGATGCCTCCTCAAACACCTGAATTCTGTCCTTCCAAACGACATAGTTGGATATCCCATCCCGTCTGCCTTCTATTCTTAAGAACATGGCCATGACTGCTGTCCAAAATTTACAAAACCAAGAAAATGGAGAAATGAACTTTCCATCACACCTTGTTGTCCCAAAAGTTCAGTGTGTGTGAAATTTCACCTTGCTGTCCCAAAATATCAGTTTGTTGTCCAAAAGTTCAGTTTGTTGTTCAAACCACTGTTTGTTGTCCCAAACTACGGTCTGCTGTTCAAACTGCAATTTTCAGCTTGTAGCTCTGATACCATGTTGAAATTTGATGACTAAAAAGTTTTCTGCAATCCCAACCTGATTTTAGTTTCACCTTATCACTCCCATTCAATTAAATGCCCTTTCCCATAAACATACATTCAACATATAGAATTCTGGAAATGAAATTTTCAGATTAAAACACTTGGGACTGTCAACACATGCTGAAAATAAATATGGACATAAACTGACCAGCAACACACATAAAAATACATAGGTTTTTGGTGAACTTAGACCCAGGCAAAACCCCTTCAATCATCTCCGGGGAAAACCTGTTACAGAGCTCTTCAAATTTATTTATCTTTCAAGTTTAGGAAAAATACTTTTGCAAACAAAACAAAACAACAAAATACAACTTATCTCTTCAGCCCAAAACTCCTTGAAAATTGTGCCCACTTTGCCTCGATTTCTTTGCCCACTTGAAGCTGAAAATATGTACTATACGGATATAGAGCGTACTGTACAGATTTCGTGCAGACTGTATGGATTTCCGTACAGACTGTACGGATTTGTTTTCCAATTCTTTTTCATTTTTCATTTTTATTTTCTCAAGAACTTCTTTTGAACATCGTGCAGCTCACAACATTCAATGCTGTTTGTACTGCACTTATGTTGTCTTCTATGTGTTGATTTTCGTGCCCAACTTTGCCCGTAAATCACTCCTTCAGCTTGCTGCAACAAATTTCTCCTTTAGAACTTTTCTTCAATTCTCAGCCTCTTGTCTCCAATCTGCTCATGAAGAATGAATGTTGTTTCTCTTTTCTTTTCCCCTTTTGTTTCCCTAAATGACTTTTGGGCAACCCTAAGATCTAATGGCTCAGATTCATTTAAATCAAGGGGTGAGAATAAATGTGCATTTAGCTCTCACTTTCTATTTTTCAACTCACCCATTAAATAAAGTACCCACATTGTACTTTATGTCTAAAGTCACTTTTCACTTTATAATTCAACATTGACTTTACCACTAATAAAGTCACTTTCACTTTATAAAGTCACACTTAGGAAATGAATTATTTTGGACATTTTTCCCTAGGTAGAGACTAACCCATGGGAAACCACTTGTCCAAGGTACTGTAAAAATCAATGAAGAACTTTTCATTTGATTGGCAGGTTAGGTGTAGAAAGTTAGCAGATCCTTACTGATTTAACTTGGGGATTATGGCTATCAACTCACTTTCGGTAGTCTGCACAGTGAGCAAATTTGGTAGCTCTCAAGCCTCTCCATGGCACCCTAAATGCTCTATTGTAGGTCATCTTCCCGTACCAGATTAGCGCAACTCAAGCTGACTCCACCCTTACCCATATGACCTCTAGTTCTTGATGTTAGTGCTAAGGAACCCATCACTGTTCCTACATAGAGAGTGGAGTAAGTAGAGCATGTAGTGTTAATTAATCCCTTGTTGACTAAAACATAAATCTATGATACGCATATATATATATATATAATATTAATATATTTATTAAAAGATGAATTACAGTTGATGGTTATTACAATTGGGGGTACCTGGCTTATATACCGCCATGGACACCCTTTGGGGAAAGGGCATGATCTTATGATCGTGTCCTTTCATCTAATTTAACTGAAAATTAAATAATAACCTAATCTAACTAATTTTTACAAAACATTGCCTTCCTCTCAAAAGAATGCTTTGCCCTCAAAGCATACGTAACGACAGATGTTGTTGACAAAATGCTTCATTCTCCCAAGAAGCTTCTTCTTCGGGCAAGTCCTTCCACTTGATCAGATATTCCTTGATAGTACGATATCGAAGCTTTCTTTCTCTTAGTAGACAAAAAATACCTTCAGTTCTAAAATGACTGTCCCTCTCATCTAGGATGGAAGTGTTGTTTGCGCTTTTGATTGTTACCTAGTGCCCTTTAAGGCAAAATTACGTGAAGACGTTGTGAACACGACTTGTCTCTGGCACAGGCTTAAACCATACGCAACTTGGCTAATCTTTTGTTGATCTGATAAGGTCCATAAAACTTTGGTGCCAATTTGTTTTTTCCTTTCTGTTTTAAGGATAATTGTTTGTATGGTTGGAGCTTAACAAATACCCATTCTCCAACTTCAAACTCTCTTTCGGTTCTGTTACGGTCTGCTTGTTGCTTCATATGATTCCTGGCATTATTCAAGTTTTCTTTTAATATTTGGACGATTTTTTGAGTTTCTTCTAGTTGATCTTTAACAACGGGTAGATTTGTCTGGACAATAGCTAGATCCTTCCATTTCGGGGGTCATACCCATATAGAGCTTGAAATGGCGTCATTTTTGCTATGTATGATAAGTGGAATTATACCACCACTCAGCAAGATGTAATCATTGAGCCCATTTATTTTGTTTTTCTGTAGCGTAGCAACGTAAGTAGGCCTCCAAACATTTATTGACAACCTTTGTTTGGCCATTTGTTTGAGGGTGATAAGTGGAACTCATATTTAGGTAAGTTCCTATATGGTTGAATAATTCCTTCTAGAAATTACCTTTGAACTTGGTATCTCTATCACTCACAATGACTTTCGGAAAACCGTGTAACTTACATATATTTTTGCAAAATATTTCAGCGATTTCTTTTGCTGAGTATGATTTCTTTATTGCCATAAAGTGAGCATATTTGGTGAGTCTGTCGACTACTACGAAAATCTTGTCCTTGCCTTCAGATACTGGTAATCTTTCGATAAAGTCCATTGACATTTCTTCCCATTTTTGATTTGGAATGTTTAAGGGGTGAAGTAATCTTGGTGTCGTAATATTTTCACTTTTATTCCTTTGACATGTGTCACACTCTGCTACATACTTCTGAATATCATGATTCATTCCCTTCCAAAAGAAGGATTGACGTGCATTGTAGTAAGTCTTAAAGAATCCTACATGTCCAGCTGACGGTGAGTCATGTAATTCCTTGAGTATCTTAAACTTAAACTTGGAATTTGTATTTAGATAGATTCTTCCCTTATACACAAGGATATCATTCTTCCCACTCAAATTTTAAGTTGTTGGGAAGGTATTGAATATTTTGTCGTATTCTGGGAGAGTCCCTTGGGGCATGGCTTTTTCCACTTCTCGAGAATTCGGTAGGCCACCTTCAGGGACAAAACAACCGGAAAAATTGCAAGTAGTGTTCGTTCTTCATATCTTTTCCTGGATAACGGCATTCTTTACTATTACATTGTCTTACTCTTTTATGTAGTATTTCCAAGTCCAAAAGCCGGACAATTTTTTCAAATCCATTTTGTTGTTCTTCGGAAAGTGTTGTTTTGTTGAACGGAGATGGCTGGAGGACTGTTATGGTCTGTTCGAATAGAAAAACTTAACTCCCAAAAAAGATTATTGTCTCCAACTTAGCTAGTGCAGTGCCATGGATAGCGAGCATTTCTTTGTTGTATGTGGATTTGAGGCATTCTCTTTTGTTGAGCTTCCTACTTTCAAAAGCTATTGGATATCTTTGTTGCATTAATATTGCACCTATACAAAATCCGGAAGCATCACACTCAATGATAAATGGCTTAGAAAAATCTGGTGTTGCTAATACGGGAGCATTAGACATAATTTCCTTTAATTTTTCAAAATACCTTCCTGCTTCTTCATCCCATAGAAACGAATTCTTCTTTAAAAGATTTGTTAGAGGTGCAGTTATATGTGCATAGTTTTTAATAAACCTTCGGTAATATCCGTCAAACCTAAGAACCCTCTTAGCTTGGATATATTAACAGGTTTGGTCCATTCTTTTATAGCTTTGATTTTGTTAGGGTCCACCTTTACACCTTCATGGGATATAATGTGTCCAAGGTATTTGACTTCTTCCTTTCCGAAGGTGCATTTGGATTTTTTTTGCGTAAAATTGGTGTTCTTTAAGTAGTGTAAGAACCTTGTCCAAATAATGCAAGTGCTCCTTCCAAGTTTTACTATAAATTAGAATATCGTCAAAGAATACTAATACAAACTTTTTGAGATGTGGGCGAAATAATTCATTCATAGTTGCTTAAAACGTTGCTGGTGCATTGGTTAATCCAAACGGCATTACTTTAAATTCATAGTGACCTTCGTGTGTTCGGAATGCCGTTTTTGGTATGTCCTCTAATCTTTTTCTAATTTGATAGTAGCCTGATCTTAGGTCCGATTTTGAGAAATACCTCGCGCCATGTAGCTCATCCAACATTTCGTCGATAAAGGGGATTGGAAACTTGTTTTTAATTGTTATTTTGTTTAATCCCCTATAGTCAATACATAGCCTGAATGACGCATCTTTCTTCCTTACCAACACCACTGGAGCAGCGTAAGGACTTTTACTTTTCGAGATGATTCCACACCTTAAGAGGTCTTGGATTAATCTCTTGATTTTTGTTTTTTGGTGATGTGGATATCGGTATGGCTTGATGTTGACTGGGTCTGATCCTGCCTTGACTTCTATTGTATGCCCAATTTCCCTATTAGGCGGCATCTTCATCGGTAGGTCTTGGAATACTTTTTCATGTTTCCTAATTAGATCTTGTATCTCTGGTGACTCTTCACTGGTCATATTTGCAGATAACATTTCTAACTAATGACATTGTACTACATAAGCAGGTGCTCCCTTTCGAATCATCTTCATCATCTGAGATGATGATACAATTTGATTTTTTGGTGCTTGGAATCCGTGTAATTTGTACTTTTGACCTCCCCATTTGAATTTTATAAATTGTAGTTGGTGGTTGGCGGCATAAGTACCTAAAGTTCGTAACCACTGGACACCTAAGACTACATCTACTCCTCCTAATAGTACTGTGAAAAACAAAGACTCTAAACTGAACTCTTGAATCTGCAATTTAACCTTATGGCATTTCCCCACCTTTTCAATCTTCTTACCGTCAGCTACCATCACCTTCATGTTTGGTAAAGGAAATGAAAAAATATTGAGTCTCTTTGCCATGGTTGCATCTAAAAAATTGTGTGTGCTACTAGAGTCGATGAGAACCACTACGTTGTTCTTTTTTATGTGTCCTTTTAACTTTAAGGTTTGAGGTTGTGATATACCTGTCATCGCTGATGATGACACTTGCGGAATACTTTCGTCATCTAATTTTGGTGAGAATTCTGGGGCATCTTCTGTTTCTTCTATGTCAGAATCTTCATTGTTTGAATCATTGGTTGCTTCACAATTATATAGGTTCTTTGGTTCTTTTCCTTTAGCACACCTATGTTTGGGGTCCCACTTTTCACCACAGCTCTTGCATTTACCCTCCTTTATCCTTTGCGCTTCCACATTAGATTTTTCATCTTCACGACGATGTGGTGGAACATATCTTGTATTTTTTGCGTCTGCATACTGAGGTGTTCTTCGTCTTGAATATGTTTTTTTGGATTTTGACCAAAATATTTGTTCGAATTTCTTTTCGGCTGTTTTTGCTTTTCGTCTTGCTACTTCTATTGATGAAATGTCATGCATCTCAAGTTCTACTTGTAAATGGGTTTTAAGTCCCGAGATGTATGACTGAATTAGACGAGATTTTGATAACCCAGGTACTCGTGTTACTAAGGTCTCCCATTCTTGAGTGTATTCATCCACACTTTCTTTTTGTCGTAATTTGATGAGTTTTGAAAAGAACTTTTCTTCTTTTACACCTTGGAATCTTTTAAAAAAGGCATCTTTGAATTTTCTCCAGCTAATGACGTGTGTTGTTTTTTTCCACCACATTACCAGTTATATGCTTCTTCCATTTTCATGGATGCATGTCTGAGCTTTTCGTCATCATCATTGATGTCATATATCTCAAAGTATTCTTCTGCGTTATTTATCCATGCAACATTGTTTTTTTCGTTTCCATCGAATTTAGGCATCTCGACTTTTGCCCTCCACTGGTATGTGGCTAATGGTTGAGCAAAAAAAGGGTGTTGATTAGTAAGGGTATCCCAAAGTTGCTTGTTTGTAAAGGCCGTGTTACTTGCTTCTTGGTGGGGTGTCGCTAATTTTTTTGGAGATTCAACCTTTTCATGAGAATCTGTTGACTTTGTTGAATCTGATGAGAGGTGTTCTTGATTCTCTTCACTTTCTTTTAGTAGCTGTTCGGGTGTACAATTCGACCTTTTACATAGAAGTTTCAGCATTGTTAAGGCATCTCTGATGTTTACTTCTGTTTGGACATGTTGATTTTCCATCTTTATCTCTATTTGATTTGTCGTATCTTGAAGATTTTTGATTTTGTCCGCTTGCTCCCCAAGCTTGATCTCGAATTCATTTAATTTTTTATTGACCTCATCGTGGTTGTTATTTATCTTATGCTCTGAATCCAACAATTTTTTTTGAAAATCTGCCATTGTCATTGTCGACATCGAGCGGGTTTGCGGGGGCGTGTATTTATCCGCCAGCTTAAATAATATTTTTTTTTAATAATAAAAAAATATTTTAAATTTCATAATATATTTCTTTGATTAATTTTATTTATTTATTGACCTTTTTTTTTTTTTTTAAATTTTATATATTACTTTATAACTTATAATTAAATTTATTGTATGTTTCTATATTTAACTTCATATATAATATATTATATTTATTTATTATATGAATAAACGTTTAATTATATATGTAATATTTAAACATATGTTATATAATTTGAAAACAGATAGTTGCATCCCTCAAATTGGTCACGGCTATACACGTCCACTTGAATATTGGCAGTCCACCGGAAGCGAAGAAAATCGCTGATATAAATATATATCACTACCCCGACAGTCACGATGATTGAAGGGCTTCCAAACGGTTCAGAACTTGAGGACTGTTACCACAGATTTGGACGACGGTGTATACAGGGAACGGTGGAGCCACTAATGACAAGGGCAGGAACAGAGGTATGGATGGCGGCAGCGGCATGTGTCCGAATAAGCCTGGACAGCGGATTGCAGAGGATGGGGTTTTAAGGTATGCACAAGAATAGTGTGGGGCATGGATGAATGCGGGGTCCAAGGAATTGACGTATAGTGATTCGGAAGGATGGGTGAGCCTAGTATGATAGCCACAGTGAGTTGTGCAGCTATCTGCCGAGAAAAGAACTGCTATGATACCAGATAATGTGGAAATTTCTTGACAACAGGCTTATTTATATAAATATTTTATGAAAAGACAAAATTACAGATGATGATCATTTACAAATGGGGTTCCTGGCTTATCTACCGCCATGGACACCCTTTGGTGAAAGGGCATGATCTTATGATCGTGCCCTTTCATCTAATTTAACTGAAAATTAAATAATAAACCTAATCTAACTAATTTTTACATAACAAAGGATTTGACTTGTGCTTGGAGGATATTCTTGTCAAGGGTTTAGGGTTTGGCATTGATCAATACGAAGCTTCAATAAGAGAAACTTACTAAAGGGTTTCTCCTCTCAAGAGAAGAGAGGTTTTGACCCTGGCAGAGAGCCAACATCTTGTGTTCTTGTTTTTATGTTTTGGTAGTAGTTTGATGAAATACATAATAATAAGAAGAAGAAGATTAAGCTAACAAGACAAGTAAAAAGACTCCACAGATTGTTATTAAGTAACGAAGAATCACACTACACCACTTTGCCCTAGATTCTTCGACATGGTATTGGAGCTAAGGTGACACATCAAGGAAAGGGCAACTCAAGAACACTCATCAAGGAGAAGCATCTACAAAGTTGAAGCATCAAGCCTAGAAGTCTCAATCACTTCAAGGACAAGAGGGGTCTACAATACATAATTCATCAAGGAGGTTTACAAAGCTAGAAGAAGAACCTTATATAAAGGCACCTATAAAGAAGAGCAAATTGAAGCAGGACCTACATCAAGCTACAAGTCTTCAAGCAAATCTCATGATCTAGCAACTCCACTTGGAGAAAGCAACTTGAAGAACATTAAAGATCCAGGGAAGGCAAGTCATCAAGTCTCTGAAGAGGAAGCAAATTCACTACATCTCAAAAATCTATAAAGTAAGTACATGTCCCCTTTTGAATATACATCAATGTCTTTTTGCAAGGAAAGCAATAAATTGGTAGGTACCAATAACTTTCTTGCATGGAAGAAGAGGATTGATCTACTTCTCAAGGAGAATGAACTCCTAGAACATGTCAAAGGGAATATCACTATCCTTGCTAAGGAACAAACTCAAGCCTTGCCAAGTACAATAAGGATGAGACAAGAGCTCAGAAGATTCTAATAGAATCAGTGAAAGACTCTCTCATTCCCCATGTCTCCAAATTCGAGGCATCGAAAGAAATTTATGATAAGCTAGTAGAGCTATTTTCGGTATCCACAATCGGAGAAGTGATATCTTTGAGGAATGAATTGTACAAGATGAAGATAACAAAGGAAGCAATAGCTCCCTACTTCATGAAAATCTCTAAAATGAGAGATCAACTTCAAGAGCTTGGGGAAGTCATGTCTAACAGAGAGATGACAATTGTAGTACTCAATGCTCTACCTGAGGAGTGGGGAAACTTCACATCAAGCATATATGCCAAGAAGGAAGCAACCACTTAGTGAAATGTGGTCTCTATGCAGAACAGAGGAAACCAAACTTAAGGCAAAGGAAGATATGGGATCAAAGGAGCAAGCATTTGCTACCATGGCCAAGAGAAAGGGTAAATTTGGCAAATCTGGTCCATGAAGAACAAACAACAAAGACATGTCCAAAATCCAATGGGTTGGATGCCAAGAATATGGACACTACAAAAGGAATTATCCTAAGCTTAAGAAGGACAACAACAACAAAAGAAAGTGCAAAGAAGCTCACATAACTCAAGAGGTGAAAGAAGAAGGAAAGAAGCAAAAGAAGGAAGATCCTCCAGTTCTCTACTATGACTAGGTCAAAACTCTTTACTTCTAGACTTCTTGAAAAGTTATGAGTAGGATAGGAGCATGTAGGAATAGATTAAAATTGCAAGGCTAGAAACATCCTCTAGAATCTAGAAGCATGATGTACATAGAGTTTTAGATACTCTTGAAGATATAATATTTATGATAAGAACAAAAATGCATGAGTAGAAATATCTTCTAGAATATAGGAGCATGGTAGATATAGCTCAAGATATTCATGTAGAAGAAGCACACCTAATATAGGACCTCATCCATAATTAAAGAAAATTGATCATAAAAAGGAATCTTAGAAGACCTCCATCATCAAAAGAAAAGAAACATTTGCAAGGTTCATGGACCAAAGCTGATGTCTCATTGGGAATCCCAGTCATGGGATTCAAGAAAAGGATGATATGCAGGTAAGCTAAGATGAAGCAAGAAGGGCCACACCAAAGAAAACCAATTGAAGCTAAGATGATCAAAGGAGAATCAAGATAAGTTATGTATGCATCAAAGTTTAGTCATGTTATCATTTGTATATTATTGAGTCATGGGAATAGTTCTATAACATGATCAAGTATGAAAGAATCTCTTTTGCCAAGGACATGCTCGAAGGCATGTACTACAATGCATTGAAGGTCAACAAAAGAATATGCTCACATAAGGAGTATGAGATCGCTGACTACGAAGCAAGAAGAAATGCTGACTAGTCCAGGAAGCAAGCAATGGAGAAATACACTCACAAGAAGCATAAGATGGTTGACCTATCTATCTGAGAAGAAGCAGATGAAGAAAGAGATCAAGAATGTGGAAGAACACCATGATCACTAAGAATCACTATTTGACAAGATACTTTGAAGATATCTCCTAAAAGAAGGCAGGACCACTTTGACAAAGGAAGATGCAGATAACTGATTCTACTCTACGAAGATGTCGTGATGAAGAAACCATCCAACACAAAGCAATGTTGAAGCAATATCAAGACGAAGTCATGATGGGCTACTAGGTCGAAGCATGTAAACACGCAAGTACAATGAAGCATCCATGAGAAGAGTCTTCTGAAGCATGGACAAGATGACAAAGGAGTAGCCTAGATGACAAGAAAACCTGATGAATGACAAGAAAGCCACTTTCCATGAAGGAAGCAAGACATGACAACCCGAGAAGGAAAGTGATCGATGGATGGTGCCCTACTTAGAAGAAGTTCGACCAAAGACTTCATGACATCAAAGAAAGGAAGAAGATCAAGCAGCTGAAGGACACCTGAAGAAGAAGTTGCTGATGAATGAAAGAGTCCTTAGTTAAGAGGGAGCTCTAACAGGCCCCTGATCAAGAGGGGGTTTTGGATCACTGCTGATTACAAAGGAGTGACAATTGTGTTTTCCATTCCATGGGTCATGCACTAGACCGGGACTAATAACCGTAAGTCTAGATAAAGGCCATGAATGGAAATGTAGACACAAGATAGACACAACATTCTCGTCTTCACTTGGGAAGAAAGAATGGGAGGATTAGGTAATCATTTGGCATTCGATACTCTTTGAGGATGTGTAGGGCATACAAGACAAGACTAGGCAAGAGGACTGATATTCTTTAAGGGCTGGGAACCGAAGATAAGAATAGTCCTATAAGGTCATACTCAAAGAACACTCGGGTGGGTATGTACCTTGAGAGACAATGATCAAGGTGTCTATAAATCATTGGTCTCGCCAGCATTGTAGCTCATGGTCTCGTAAAGAGATGGAGCTGTTAGTCAAGGCCTTGCACTATGACAGTGCTGATGAATATGATGCTATAACAAATGGATTGTAAATCCGGTTTCTCTTATGTGAATTCTTCAAGATTGATAATAGCCAAACACCTTGGAATATTGTATGAATACCTCCCTAGTTAAGAGGGAGCGTTGAAGGAAATGTAACTAGGTTAGGTCTTCATAAATGTACTTTTGATATTTGTATTTATTCAAGAAAAGAAATATTATTTTTGTAATATATGTCAATGAGTTTCTTGCTCATTGAAATAGGTCTAACACTATTTAAAGTGCTATAGGTAAGTCAAATAGTCAAACGAAAAGGTTGAAGACCTCAAGGGCATGTTACACCTTGTATAAATATGTATTAAGGTCAAGAGAATACCTCCAAGCAAAGTCAAGTCTCCCCCTATATTGAGGCACCATTAAGAAGCTCCTTCAAGCATGCAATACCACCAAGGAAACCATTCAAAATCTACTCTTGTAGGCGGCCTACATGTTGGCCTAGAAGAGGGACAATCCTCTATATAGAGGTTGTCCACTCTCTCATAAAGAAGACAACGCAAGCTTTGAAATCAGCGAAGAGACAAGCTGAGAAGGAAGGTAAGGGAAGTCTAAAGGGTCTCCAAAAGTGTAGCGAAGGAAGGAGGAAACTCAACAAAGGTTAGGGACTGTTTCTAGGGCTAGAAACAGTCACAGGTGCGAGGATAAGGAGGACAAACTGCGGATATAGTAGCAACAAGTTTTCAATGCAAGATTTGTTGGTGTTTGGGCTAGTCACTAGGCCTATAAGGCCTCCCAAGTCAAGCGCAGAAGTCCCTATCTCTAGTGAAGGAAAATGACCCTAATTCTCTAGGGTACCTTTCACACGTGCAAGAATTAGGGCTGCACTGCTGTTATAACAACCCTCCCTTGACTGTCTTAAAAGTTCATTGGTTGGCTAAGAGAGAGAAGGGATCATCATAAGGGAAGTGTCTCATCTAAGGCATGTCTTTTAGAGCAAGTATAATAAGGCTTACCAACAATTGAAAGAAGAACGAAGTGCTAGAAGAAGGAAGACGAAGTGCCAGAAAATGAAGCACCAGAAGAAGTGTCGGGAAGCAAGGTGCAGAAAGAGGGAAGGACTTGACTTGTGCTTGGAGGATATTCTTGTCAGGGGTCTATGGTTTGGCATTTATCAATAAGAAGCCTCAATAAGAGAAACTTACTAAAAGGTTTTCCTCTCAAGAGAAGAGAGGTTTTGGCCGTGGTAGAGAGCCAACGTCTTGTGTTCTTGTTTTTATATTTTGGTAGCAATTTGATGAAGTACACACATATGCATTAATAATAATAAGAAGAAGATTAAGCTAATAAGAAAAGTAAAAAGACTCCACAAATTGTTATCAAGTAACGAAGAATCATACTACACCACTTTGCGCTAGATTCTTCAACAATCAAGAGAATCGCCCAACTATCCTCTTCAAAGAAAACCAAAAAACATAACCAAACATTTTGGTTACATAGTACAAAACATAGGAATCGACCAGATATGCCAGTAGACTTGTAGACCACTAAGAGTCAGAGGGAGAAATAAGAGCTGGGTCCTTTGCACTCGAACCAGGAAGAGAAGGAGTATTAGAGTCACATTGAAAATGCCCTTCTACATGTGCCAACCTTGCATCAAGCCTATCAATGAAAAATACTATTTCCTCAACATTCTTTTAATAAATTAATATCTTCTAGTGAAGCAAACACATTGTATCTCCACTTGTTTATCCTTCAACACCATGCTAAGTAGGGTGTTCATTTGCCAATGTAGTGCAAATGAGTTGAGGTAGTGCTTTCTTCATCCCCTAACACATTGTATCTCTTCACTTGTTTATCCTTCAGCACCATGCTAAGTAGGGTCTTCATCTGCCAATGTAGTGCAATTGAGTTGAGGTAGTGCTTTCTTTGTCCCCTACTATGACTAGGGTCAGGAACCCAACAAGAAACCTCTTTCATTGTTTTAGAGTCAAAATAAGATTACCTCTCAACACCCACCATGGTGTCCAAATTTCTGATTTCTTCCCGAGTCTCAGGGGGGACAACATTGAAATAAGTCTCGGCCAAGTCTTGGGCAAATCTCTGGGTCTTTTGTTGGCCCTGTGAGCTATTGCTGTTGCCACCCCTCCTACTATGCATGTGTTGTGTGCGAGGCATGGCTTACAAGAGGGGCTTAGTTCTCAATTTTCTACACGAGTGCCCACAACCAGCGATCGGATGAGTATGCCAAACTGGAACATGAACACTTACATTACACTGATTGACAATAAAACCAATATTGACTCTAGACACTAGACCATAGTTGCAGGAAGTGTCCCCCCCGGTTCTAAGGCTCGAAGCGCGTCTCGTGCGGATGCGTCCAGGAAGTGTCCCCGGAAGCACTCTTCCAAAATTTGGAAGCGCGCTTCCGCTTGTTTTGGACGCTTCCGTTTGTTTTGGATACTTCCGCTTGTTTTGGATGCTTCTGCCTGTTTGGGATGTTTGTTATGAGTTATAATGCAAATATATATATATATATATATTATATATATATATATATATATATATATATATATAGCAGATGCTTCTGCAGACGCTTCGCTTCCTAGATTTTTGGAAAATGACGCTTCCGCATCCTCGCTTCCAAAAAATGTCCCCACTTCATGCAACATTGCAATGTAAGATTTGATATTTTTTCCAACATCTTGTTTGAGTTTTTGCAAATAAAAATATTTTTGTAGTATTGCCATTGTCTTCTTGACACTAAAGTGTCATGTGACTCCTCTACAATGCGCCTCCCAAATCAGCTTGGCACGCTCGCTTGAAGGAACACAAATATGTCCTAGATATCATAGTAGTCCATCCTGAAGTTGGAAGTCTAGAATTGGCTTTCCATCCATCAACATCTTGTAGGTGGGAGTGAACTCTGAGTCACTTTCATATAGCTGCGACCATCCAGTCTCGTGCTCGCAAGACTTGAGAACTTTACTCAGTGCCACAATCGGGGGTCGACTGAGGCAGTTTGCTTCCCTTGTACTTTATGTTTAGATGGAATTGTTGCAGCTATGTGGACCATTTCTGATGGCGACCGTTTTGCAACTTCCCACGTGTCTGCATAAATTGAAGAGGCTAGTGATCTGTGTGGATGATCGTCTCCTTCCCTAGAATATAATGCTTCCATTATCGGCAGGCCTACACGATAAAGTACATCTCCTTATCATAGGTGGGGTACCTATAGACAATATTAGAGAGTGTCTCACTGTGATAGGCCACCGGGTGCCCTTGCTGAGTGAGGACTACACCAATAGCGTAATTTGAGGCATCTGTCTCAATCTCAAATGGTTGTTGTAGGTTTGGCCAGGTGAGGAATAGTGCAAAGCAAAGGTGGTGTTTCAGGTCAACGAATGCCTTTTGCTGTGCCTCAGAACAAAAAAACTTTGCTTTTGTTTTGCCCTTGCTAACTTGACTCAAGGGCCAAGTAATATGGGAGAACCCCAACATGAATCTTTGGTAGAAATTAGCAAGCCCCAACAAGTTGTGAAGCTCTGTCATAGTTGTCGGGGTTGGCCAATCCCATATGACTTGGATCTTAGCCAGATCCAAATGCACGCCTTGCTCGTTGATTATGTAGCCCAAATATTGGATCTAGTCCATGCCAAAGGAGCACTTCTCCAGGTTGGCACATAGTTTGTGCTGCCGTAGGGTTTGAAGGATTTTCCGAATATGTTGCAAGTGCTCTACCCAACTCTTACTGAAAATGAGGATGCATCCAAATATACAACCACGAACGAGTTGGTGAAAGGCTGCAAGATATCATGATATTATCCATTAGCCTCATAAAAGTTGCAGGGGCTTTTGTCAACTTGAAGGGCATGACCAACCACTCAAAAAGGCCCTTTTTGGATTTGAAGGCGGTCTTGCATACATCTGTGGGCTCTATCGAAACTTGGAGATATCCAGACTTCAAATCAATCTTGTTGAAGTACTTGGCCCCCTTGAGTTGGCCAACAAGGTCATCAATTTGTGGGATTGGGTTCCTGCTCCTGACAATGGTTTTATTCAGTGCCTGATAATCAATGCAAAGTCTCTAGGTCCTCTTGTCGCACAAAATGTCTAAGCACCACGACAACGCCTCAGATCGGGGGCTGTCACACTGATCCCCAATCACTTCATTTGAGTTGTCTCCCAATAATAGACTAAGGGGGGTAGACCAACCTGAGAGACACAACTAAGCAATCAATACTTGTTTTAGATTGCACAAGATTTGAAGTATTCAAAATGATTTGAAGAAAGTGATACCAGTGCCTTGTGGAGTCAACTATCTTGCGAAGAAAATAAGGTTCAAGTAAAGGATGGGACACTGTTGCTGAAAAGACTTGACTGTTTCATGCAAATGTAAAATTTAAAACTATATGAAATGCAAGGACTTGGTTAATTTTAGTTAAATGAGGGCCTAAAATTATTTCTGAAATATGTCTTAAATGTTACTTAAGGCTCAGAAAGGTGGATCTAAATGTGAAAGCAGGTATTTATACCCAATGTTTTAAAACTCTGACTCCGGTTCGGAAACGATCAAGGGTTGGCTCCGACTTTGATTTCGACTCGGCAAGTTTGATTTCAATGACTCGGTTGTTGTAAAAAATACAATAAATATTTATTTTTATATAAAAAAACATGATTTTAAAGATTTTCATTCATGTTTCCAAATACAAAGCTTTAGAATATAGAGAGAAGACAACATATGATCAAAGTAGGCTTATGAATATATCCATTAGATCAAAATGGCACCCAATGCACTATCCAATACAAAGTTCATACTTAGCCACCAATGCCAGTATTCTTTTTTGCCTCAGCGTAAGGAAAATCACTAGACTACAACAACAATAATACCAATTTCTGCCCCTAATGAAGTCTCAAAACCCTTGATTTAATTTTGGTCGAGCTCCAGAATAATCAGAGGTAAATATGTATTTATTAGTCCATTGCCAGAATGTTTGCCTTTTTAATAATATTGTATGGCTCAACGAATTGTTTCAGTTTTCTAATTCATGCCACTGGGATAACCACACTCCGGCCTTGTAATCTTCAAAACTTTATCACAGTGATAGATTACTTTAGGGCATTATTTTAAGATCCGGCCGGCTTGGAATCGATTTGGCCGAGTTGGTCTGAGCCGGGAAAAAAATTTCAACCCGATAGAAAATTCGGTTTGGTCAGCTGAGTTATGACTGACCCGGCTGAGTCATAGCATGACTCGGCAGGATCCGTAACTACTCGACTGGGTAGTTGATAGTGGCCAGTGAACCATAAAAACACGCATTTTTTGATTTTTTTTTTTTAAATTTTCTAAGTGTGGGGGACTCCAAAGGGGTTTATGAATTAGTTTGCTGGTCTTTGGGGTCCATTCTCCTCTCCCAAACCCTAGTATTTGATGATATTGACCTACTAAGGCTATGCTATTCATGGTAATGTTAAATTCTTAAAGTAAAAGTGACATTCTCCTAAATCTTCATTTTCATCTTTTTACTTAAATTTTTAACATTACCATGAATTGACTCAGGATGTTTGAGAGTGGTTTCAGCCTCATTGGATTTCATATGGAGAAAGTAGAATTTTAGATTTCGTTCAAAATCCAGCAGACTTATCGATTTTTCAGGATTTTAGGATTGGGGGATTGCAATGTTTCCATTGAATTTTGTCATGTATTAGGGCATGTGAAACTTGTATTAATCAAGGCACCAACCCCTCTATGTACCTTGATGTTAGTGACATTGACAATCCCTTTGGATCCCCCAACCGAGCCTCCGATATGTGTCCCACTCCCGCCCCGTTTTCGCCCCAACACTGAACCAGATGATGTTCGCAACTCTAGCCATAACTAGAGTACTCACAGACTGTTGTACTCTAGCCTCCTTGTTATGTGTTTTTGTTTTTCTCTATATCATATCGTGTATGTATTGGATAGTGCTTTGGTTGCCCATTTTTATATAATGAATATTCAGAGCCTACTTTGATCATATGTTGTCTTCTATCTATATTCTAATGCTGTGTGTTTGGAAACATGAATGAAAATCTTTAAAATTATGTGTTTTTATAAAAAAATAAATATTTAATGTATTTTTACAACAACTGAGTCATTGAAATCGAGCCGGCTGAGTCGATACCGAGTCGGAGTCAGAGTTGGAGTCGACCCTCGGCCGAGTCGGAGTTTTAAAACATTGCTTTAGGGCTATAAATATGCAATAAACAACAACCCAACCATTGATATGTAGGAGGCGGAACAACTTTTGACAAATGTGCTTAAGGATTTTTGTCAAAGAGCTGAGCTGACTAAGTTGTTGCTGAGTCGACCGAGTCAATGATTGGCTCGGTAACAACCTGGCCAGCGGTTCTGTTTCGACCACCGAGCCGACCCGGCTAGGCATTGGTTCGGTCTGACTCGGCCGAGTCGGAGTTGACTCGGTCGTTTTTTAAAACAATACTTATACCAGCACTGCAAAATGTAAAATCTGCACAAATAATTACTGAAATGCACAATGGATTGAAATGCAAAATGCTGGAATAAAACACCTTTAAATTAAAAATTTCATTTGTATGAAATACTCAATCAAAATCATTAGATGCATAAGTAAAACTGGATTAGTCCTACTTGCATAAGCATTTAAAAAACAAATGAACTTCAAAAATTAAACTATATGTTTTAAACTCAGATCACATTAATGAAATATCAGTGTAGTATTCCGATCTTACATCAAATGTTAAAACCAACTATATATTTTAAAACAACAGTGTTGTAACCATGAAATATTCAGAAATTTCTATGTATAACAACATAAAATCTTAAATGACAAACTGATAACTAGAATTCAGAAAATTGCTGAGATTAATTCTTACTGATCTATATATGCATTTGATCTAAGAAACTCAAGAATAAACAACTGAACACCAATAAAACAATTTTCAGAAATTTGTTTGCAAAAATGACTGAAACTAGCTTCTTTTTCTACGATTATACAACAATAAGAAATGTAAATTAAATCTGTTGCGAAGTTCAAAAAATTTCTGAGTTTAGTTCTTTCTGATCTGTTGATGTATTTGATCTAAAAACTAAAAAAATTACTGAAAAAAACAACGAAATAATATTCAGAAAATAACATGCAGAAGTTTCTAAAAGTAATTATATTTCTAAAATGTAATGCAGTGAAAGATACAAACTAATTTGCTTCTAAATTTCAGATAACTAAAATTTTATGTTAGTATTAATCTTGCTTTCAGTTAGATCTATGAAAAAGTTACGAGTTTAGAGGATGTCCACCAGTCAACCCCTAGGGGTTTGAAGATACTTGAAGATGGGCTGCCCAAGTCACTGAAAATTCTCCAATGCAAATGCCAAGCTCAGAGTTTTTTTTATTTAAATTTGGTAAATTTTAGGGAAATTTATGGAGAAAATTTAGTGATGGAGGGTGAAGAAATGGAAGCTCAAAGGAGAATGATGGGAGGCTGTAAGGAGGTGGAAGATGGCCAGCGCAAGGCCTCAAGGCCCTAAAAAATTTGCCCACAATCTTCTTGCAATTTTATTTTTCAACCTGCAAACAAAATGGAGATGCCCTCCGGGGCTTAGATCTCTCTCCGAAATCCACAAAAATCACTTGCAATTTTTTAGATTTTTTCTTGCACAAATAAAAGACAGAAAACCCCAAAACATGTATATACAAAATACGAAATAATCAGAACCCCAATGAATTAGAAATTTTCTATTTATAAATCTATAATAATATTCTAAGATCTAGTAGATCTGCAGATCAAAGCCCTCTATTAGCCAGATTTAAACAAATTTTGCACAATATTTAGAAATAAATTTGAAATTTTAAAGAGGCACAAGCCTAATAAAAACCTTGTAAGTAAGATATTCTATAAAATGACTTCAGAAATTAAAAAGACACTGGGCTCTTTTAGATTCTGCAAACTGAGAGTCAGTTGGTCTAGCTGAGGACTTCCCCAGACATCCAAATCTTGAATGATAACTTCTGCACATATAGATCCGATTGTTAAATTAATAGAATTTTAAAAATGATCATAAAATCATCAAGAAATAGAGATACTTGCTACTTTTATCAAATCAAAATGATATTCTAAAATCTAGAATTCTGTGCAAAATACATGTACACAGAGCAATCCTCAAAGGCTATTAACCAGCAAATGCAAATAAAAGCAACAAAGTATTAAGAACAATACTACCACATAAATTTGAAAGAGGAACACCACAATCCGAACCTCCAAAGTCTTCGCGTTTTATTAACCAGAAAAAAAGTTACAAGAACTTTCTTAGAGCAAGTACATGATTTAGAAATCGGATTCAAATAATGGAGAGAGGCCTCTCATTTATAGAATTTTTTTTTAACGGCTAGTTGGCTTGATTCCTGTCAAAGCAATCTCAACTGTTGATAAAGATCAAATGATCTTTTAATCATCACTGTTGAAATAAATTTACTTTTTGAGGAAATTCGAATATCACTTTTAATTTCCTTTTAATTAACTAAAAAATGATTATTTTGAGTTAATTGTTGCAAAAATTTGACTTTGACTTAACTACTATGGCCCAAGGGTTTAAAATATCTTGAAATTTTTGATATTCCCTTGGTCTGGGACCTCAAAAATTAAAAACTTTGAAACCCATGAATTTTAAATGTTGGAAAATTTATTTTTTTTCTAGGACCTAAATGAATTAAATTTATGGTTTTAGCATTTTAATTTATTTTAGCCAAAAATTTTAATTAGTTGACTCATGAGGGGATTATTAATTTTCCAACCCTCTAATATTTAGCCATGGTGTCTAATTATGAGGTACCATGCACTAAATATTTTTTACATGAAATATTACATTTCTAATGCATGAAGGGGGAACACCTGTTCGTTATAGACCCTCAATAATTACACATTTTTGCGACACAAAATACGATCTAGTAGACTAAGTGACTTGTAATAAAATAATCTGATCAAATAGTTAGAATTATTCCCAAATCACTTTTACAGAGACTTGATAAATAACACTAGGGCTCATTTAAAATACTGACAACAAAATCCACCTTTGCTTTGGAGTGAGGCTGGAGGGAAAAACTCTGCCAATCTTGTGTTTAAAAACACACATGAATTAGTGAGACTAAAAACCTCCTAGGATAGAAATCATTATCAGAAAAATAAATTTACCTAGGTTGTTACATACATTTGTCTTACTAGGACCATTTACCACAAAATGTAGAATGGGTTTACAAAACTCCAATGTACATATAGCTGATAATGATGAATTTGTTGATCATTTGAGTGCTCGGACATGATGGAAATCCATGCACGAAAAGATGTAAAACTATGGAGTAGTTGACATGGAGTGTTCAACAGGTTCCATCCTTCTTCTGCACAAGTACAATTGGGCTCCCACAAGGCGAGGAGCTTGGTCGGATGTGCCCTTTTTGTAGTAGCTCCTGGTTATGTCGCTTGATTTCCTCATTTTTCAGAAGAGAGCAACAATATATTGGCCCATTGGGTAGAGGAGCTCCGAGAGTCAGTTCGATCGAGTGCTTGACCTGATAGTGCAATGGTAGTCCTGTGGGTGAGGAGAAGATGTCTTTGTATTCTTCCATGACATTATCAACTTGCTTCTATTGCACAAAGGGACCCTTTCCAGGGGCCATGAATGTGGCCACAATCTTTCCCTTACTCTGAGAATGAATAAGAAAGAAAACAAATTTCCCGGTCTAGGAGATGATCTTACTGCATTCGTAACAAAGATCAAAGAGATGGTGGTAAGCGAGGTTACCCCCAATATCCTATATAGTTTCCTATCCAATGTAATAATAACAGTGCGAGGCCTAGACTCATACATAACATGACGCTTCCACAAATATGGTTGGCCTAATAAAATAATCACAAACTTCAAGAGGAGCAACATCACATAGAACCTTGCTCGTGAAGGGCTTGATGCTTTAGAGAAGGCGACACTGCTCGCTAATACGTAGATCTCGTCCTGCCACCCAATGGTATATGGTTGTGGGTGTGGCGTGGTCGACAGGCCCAACTGCTTAACGACCTCTGCTAACATGAAGTTCTTTTGGCTTCCATTGTCGACAATGAACTGTAACGGAGAACCCTTACCCTTCGCTCACATTTGTGAGTGGAAGAGATGCTCCCCCTACTTTGGATCTTCGAGCTCAGTGTTTTGGACCGTGGTGGTGGCAATGATGGCACTGGGATCTACGTCAATAATTTGCTTCCCCTTGTCATTCCTCTTGTTGGGTTCTAGTTCTGGTTCAGAATTAGAACATGCATCAGACTCTAAAGCTTTTAGCTCGACCACCAATGTTTGCTTGGCGGGACACTCATTCATGTTGTGAATGGGGCTTTGTAGAACTCTCGCCACTTTCCCGTGTCCTCCTTCGTCTTCGTGGTGCCATTCTTTGCTTGTGGCTTCGATGGGTTGTTTTGGGTTGTTCCACCTTGGCTTCGTTCTTTGTTTTGCAGTTTGGGGGTGCTCTTGCCTTACTTCAGATTCACAAATCCAAAGTCGGGTTTCTTTTGTTTAAATTTTTGTTCAATCTTGGCAGCATATCGTTACGTTGCACCAACTGAGGAGATGTCTAGGAACTCCATTTCTTCTTGAATGATTTGTGCAGACAACCGCAGTACTTGAGCACCAGATGTCGCTGAAAGTCTTTGATACCTAGCTTTGTGCATAGAGTATGAAAAATATTTGTGATCTCATGCACATCTTGGTCCCTTTGTTGCCGTAGTGTGGTCCATTGTATGTACTTGTCTTCATAGCTTCCCATAGGGTAGAATTGTTCCTTGACAATGTCTTAGAAAGAGTTCCAAGAGGGTGTGATTGTAAACAAAGAGGGTCCCTCGACTCTCTTCTCATAGTGAGTTTCCCATCAGTGCTTGACATGGGCAACGACCTTAAGCAGTGCAAAAGTAATCATTTCACTATTGAAGAAATTATGGATCGAAAAATAACCTTCCAAGCTCCAATAGACTTAACCATTTATCTACAACAACTGCATCTATTTGACCTTCGAATATGGGAATATCAAAGTTAACTTGTACCTTGAAGGGGATGGCGCCTCCAAAGTCACTGCTAGATGAACATGCGTCACCTATTGGCATCCACCAAAGGATATGGGCAAAGTTGTCCATCGTCTTGTTCCTTTGCCGCTCGAGGGCTTTTTCGAGCAACAATTTGATAGGATCTCTTGCTCCCTTGTCTTTCTTTTCTTTCGCCATGGGATGCCATCAATGTTGGCGGGGACATGCACAGAAAAACAGAGAGAGCATATTGCTCTGATAACATTAATCTGTATTTATGAAGGAACGAAATGAAATACAAATTTAAACAGAACACAAAGATACAATGAAATAACAAACCTTATATTAATTAATAACAAGTATTAAAAGCTATTTATATGTAGAATAAGACAAACTAGCTTAGGTGGTGGTGGCTTATCTTTGATAAGAGATGTGACAACTACATGCCTTCTGAATTGTGTTATAATGAGGCTCAAAGGACTTTTTATCATAAAGAAGAACTGTGAAAGCCTAACCCTAAGAGATGAAGCGCTAATGGTTTTGGGCCTTGTTGGGGTAAGTTGGACTGCCAACTTTCGAGGGTCGTAACGTTGGCATACAATCTCCGTTTGGCTATCATAATACTTCATTCGAAGATCTCCATGAGGAGGCAAAAAAAGAATTTGTGAAACACATTTTGACACTTTTTAGTCTCTCCGTTTTACCAGAAAACGTCTTTTAGGACCTCAAAATGGCTTCGGAAGTTTAGGACCTGAAAACTTGCCAAAAATGTTCTAGAACTAAGGAAACTAAAAGGAAACAATGTTGGGTGTCCAAATGGAATAGGTGGGTGGCCACCAATATCCACTTGGATCAGATTCTGATTTGAACTTGTACTTCAAAGTCGTGGAAGGCAAACCCTTGATGTTGCTACTGTATGTAGATGATTTGTTTTTGATAGCGGTTGAAGTTTTGATTCTCCAGTATAAGAGGAGTTGGTTTCTGAATTCGAGATGAAGGATTTTGGTCCCATGCATTACTATTTGGGATTGGTAATTTGGAAAAATCTTGATGGAATCTTTGTTGGCCAAGGCAAATACACTATTACAATCCTTCAAAGATTTGGCATGATGGATTGCAAGTTCATGAACACTCCTATGGTGACGAATTTGAAGATCTGGGGTTGTGACTCTGATTTGATTGACCCCTCTATGTGTCACAAATTGATTGGCTTGTTGAGTTAGAGCACAAGGCTTGATATTTTTTTATGCTGTGAACACGTTGAGCCAATTTTTGGTTGAGCCCCAACATGTGCACTGGGTTGTAGCGAAGCATATATTGAGATACTTTTGAGATATGCTTCTAATGGAGAATGGTAGTTGCATGGATTTCTTTATGTTAACTGGGCTGGAAGCGCCGATGATAGAAAGAACACCTCTGGATTTTGTTTTGGCTTGGGCTCCACTATGATTTCATGGTCTAGTAGGAAACAAACTTCTGTTGCTCTAAGTATGACTGAAGCCGAGTATATAGTTGCATGTTCAACTTGTTGTCAAGCTATGTCGCTTCGAATGCTATTTGTTGGTTTGTTTGATCAAGTTCTTGAATCAACCATTATATTGTGATAATCAAAGTTGTGTGAAGCTTTCTAAGAACCCATTGTTCCATGATAGGTTGAAGCACATTGAGATCAAGTATCATTACATTTGAAATATTGTCCAGAGGGGAGTTGTGAGGCTCGAGTATGTCCCTATTGATGAGCAGGTTGCTGATGTGTTGACAAAGCCATTGTCTCGGGTTAAGTTTACTTATTTCAGAGAACAACTTGGAGTTGTTGAGAACCCCTCTCTGAGAGAGAGGAAGCATGGAGTGTTCAACATCATCTGATTGACAATCTTCCTTAGGCTGTGTGTCGAGAGACCTATGGATTTGATGGGAAGATTGTTACTCCCTTAGGTTGTGGGCTGAGAGACCATTGAGTTTGGTCGGGGAGCTTGGTTCTGAGGCACTAAGTTTATGATCTCTTCCTTAGGTTGTGGGTCGAAAAACCTATGGATTGGTCATGGAGATTGATCTCGACTTCTTTCCCTTAGGATGTGGGTCGAGAGACCTTGTTTGTGGTTGGGGAGATGTACCCTATGCATATGATTGGTTTGGCCTCATTGATTGATCCCACTTGTTGTGGTGGATGCTATGTATCTTTTCTTATGATGACATTGATGATATCTCCCTTAGGCTGTGTGTTGAGAGACCTATGGACGAGTCGGGGAGATTGAACTTCATTGATAGAGACTTGTACTTGTGATCTCTTCTTTTGGCTTTGGGCTGAGGGACTTACGGATTGGTCGAGGAGATTGAATATGAGAGAGAATGAAAAGTGCCTCCCTAGCTAGGAGGGAGTGTTGAAAAATGGGTAGCTATGGTTGGTATTTTCATTAGCAAATAATGGAGAAAAATTCATATTTTCAAAATTGAATGAGTCAGCCTAATGATGAACAAGTCGGTCCCACATGTGGAAAAGCCACCTCCTAAGGCACATATAAATAAAGGCTTGTTGAAGCTCATTTGGCATCTCATCATAGCAAGGAGTTCACACATCGGAAGGAGTAAAAGGAGACTTTTTGATCTGCGTTGACCAACTTCTTTTAATCTGTTTGATTTGCATCGACCTGTGCATTTGAATCTGTTTGACCAAAATTTTGACTTTGTGGAGGTCGAAGATTGCAAAAGTTTGTTGACATGACATGACCGAAATTCTGTTCTGTATCTGGCTCGCTGACTTGGGTTGAACATAGGGTTTGACTGAAGCTTTGACCGATAGTTTGATTGGTTTGTTGACTATATTTTCTATGGCAATTTCAGGACTGAATTTCGGCTCCTGTTCAGCTAGCTCAGGTTGAAATTCGGCCCTTTGTTCCAGACTATAACTTTGACCAATGTTTACCAGATTCTCTCTTCTTTGACTGATTTGACTTGGATATTGTTGAGGTCAGATTTTGGTATCTTGTTGGAATATTCTGATGTACTATTGATGAACAAAATCTTTCACGTAAGGAAAGATTGTTTGGGTTTTCCCCTTGTGGGTTTTGCCCTGGCTGTGAGTGTAATTTTGGTGTCTCTTGTCTCTTGCTCTACTGTTTACTGTGATCTCTATTGTTCTATTGATGAAAGTATATGGTTGAAGTTTCACATGTAATGCTGCTTAATGATTGGAATGCTGAAAGAAGACTGATTATATCATTAGTAGTTATCAATTGTGAAAAACTATACTAGTCTTGATTGCACTAGAAAATCAACACTCTGCATATTACTCAAGTGGTGCAACTACTAATTCATGATCATCCAAGCATTTTCATCCTGTTTATCACTGGAAGCTTTTGATGAGATACAAGTTTTCCATCGTCCTGGAAATTCCTCTACTTTTTTGACAACCAAGAAAAATTTATGTATTGATAAATGTAACATGAAACCTATGAAGAGTTTAATTTTTTCTCTTTTAATGCAAGAAAACTCCCAAAGTTTATCTTGTGCCCACTGAAATTATTTAGTATCCATGAAATTATAACCTTTCTTGTGTATGGTCAAATTGTGGAATTTCCTCTTGTCAATAAATATGTTTTGATCCAACCTGCAATGGGGTCATGATGCGAGTAAATAAAAATATAGCAATTTAAACAAAAGCTCATCGATATCGTAGACACCCAAGAATTCTGTGTCCCAAGCAATGAGGTCAATTTGTTAACCTTATATTATTCTCCCTTGAGTTTATATAAACTTTTTAAATCGGCCACAAAATCAGCGAACATAAAAGGAATCAGTCCTAGGTGTCACTGGGCCAAATCCTCTTTTCTCTGTTTGAGTTGGTGCTTTCCAACTTCATGGGGGTGTCCCTAGCGAGTGTACCTGCTGTCCAGAGGTGTAAATCTGCAATATATGACTCAGAAAAGAACAAGTTTAAGGCTGTTTGACCAGAATTATAGAAAGAATTGTAAAATAATAAGTGGAACAGTCCTTCACAAACCAACCTCTAATATGAAAAAAATGCAAGAAGAAAGCGTATATAAGTTTCAAAATGCCCAAATAAATGGTTGAAAATTCTTAATAATTTGCAGAAGATAACATTGAATCAAACGAACCAGAGTGAGTCAATCAAAACTAAATTTTATTCTGCAATGGCCAAAAGGTTGGCTGCACAAAGATGACTATTACAGAAGTCGAGACAATGATACCAAGACACAAAGTATCGAGCAATGTTACCAGACTCGGAATCGGCAATAAATCGGCGAGGCAAAAGAGCGAAGAGTTTTAATCGGATCGGGAAAGAATCGGGAAAAAATTAGTGGATACAATAAATAAATATATACACATATATTGAATTTAAAAAAAAAAAAAAAATCATTGATATTCAATAAAGCCATGTCCAAACAATGCATGATATCAACAGATGTCCAAAATATCATGAAGGCAAAGTGTATACTTCTCAAGTATAAAATATATTTATTATTGGAAAACATTTAAAAACAGGTACAAAGATTCAAACGATACGAGCAACTTCCAAGTTTTTGTCAACCAACACCACGGACTTACTAAAATCTTACTTGGGGTTACAGTGGCATGACTTCTAAATTGGGTTAAGTTTGCATTGGTAGTGCATTATATCCATTGGTAGATCACTTATACACTCAACAACAACAAATGAATTTAAGTAATTGTTTCATTATGATAAGTCCTTGTAAAGTTCCAACATTTTGCAACGATTTGCTTTTATTCAAAACGATATAGAGCTTTAACACACTACAACTAGTTTCTTTTATTCAAAATGACATTTTTAAAGGAAAAGAACATTGCTCGACCATTGTGGAGTAGCCACAAATATGTACTTATACCAACCATTGAACCAAGTCAATAGTTTCTTGGATGAGCATCGAGGCAAGTAAGTCGTGTTTTATATGCAGACCCATAATTCACTTAGGTGACTCTTTGGGCATGGTGAAGGTGGCATGGTTGGACCTAAGGCATATAAAACCCGGAAAGAAGCGTAGTCTAGTAAGAAGAGCGATCCAACCAATGCTAAAGTTTTTGCCTAATACATGAAGTCGTCTACCTAATATTGTATACATGAAGTCGACCAGCAAAACCCATTGCGATCTTGATGAATTAGGGAAAGAGTTCATGTTTATTGAAGCCAAATTGCACGTAGTGAAGAAAGAACGTGACGGGTGTCGTTTGATCCACGACGTCTCTGGATAGCTGGGCGAAAAGAATAAATGAAAGTGACCTCCAAGCGCAACAGGTGGCAAGAAGAAGTGAAACTGAAACCACAAAATAAAACCCTACGGACTTTTAACCTATGAACCTGAGTGGCTCATTGAGTCTTCTACAAATCGCCAGAAATCGCGAGTCAAACTCACGTTAACCACGAGTCAAACTTGGTCAAGACAAGTTTGACTCGCCGAGATTCAAATCAGCTCGTTTGGTTGAAGATCAGAGTCGGAATCGTGAGTACTCGCGAGTGATCGGAGACTCCTGTAACACTGGTACTATCGAGAGAGAGAGAGAGTAAAATAATGGAGAGAAGAGAGTGAGATGCTTGTGCTTGATCAAGACCAATTCAAGTTGGAAGTTTGGCCTTCTGCTTGCTTAAATAATAATTCAGTTCACTAGTTTGAAGTTTGAACCAAAAATAGGAGAGGTCGAATGGCTCTTATTGGGCCTTAGTTCACCTGAGAAAATTTGAGTTAACGAACCCTCTCTTGGTGTCCCTAGCGAGTGTACCTGCTGTCCAGAGGTGTAAATCTGCAATATATGACTCAGAAAAGAACAAGTTTAAGGCTGTTTGACCAGAATTATAGAAAAAATTGTAAAATAATAAGTGGAACAGTCCTTCACAAACCAGCCTCTAATATGAAAAAAATGCAAGAAGAAAGTGTATATAAGTTTCAAAATGCCCAAATAAGTGGTTGAAAATTTTTAATAATTTGCAGAAGATAACATTGAATCAAACGAACCAGAGTGAGTCAATCAAAACTAAATTTTATTCTGCAATGGCCAAAAGGTTGGCTGCACAAAGATGACTATTACAGAAGTCGAGACAATGATACCAAGACACAAAGTATCGAGAGAGAGAGAGTAAAATAATGGAGAGAAGAGAGTGAGATGCTTGTGCTTGATCAAGACCAATTCAAGTTGGAAGTTTGGCCTTCTGCTTGCTTAAATAATAATTCAGTTCACTAGTTTGAAGTTTGAACCAAAATTAGGAGAGGTCGAATGGCTCTTATTGGGTCTTAGTTCACCTGAGAAAATTTGAGTTAATGAACCCTCTCTTGGAGTTAACATGAGACAAACATCACTCTATGAAAATTTTGGCAGTTACACTTGCGTGTTTTTTCCTCTATTTTCTTTAAATAAATTCAACTCGGCTAAATTTTTTTTTCTCAATTTTCCTTTTCTAGCACCTTTAATTTCCTTTAACCAATTCATGACAGCTTGAGTTAAGAAATTGAATTCTTGGAGGAAAGATAGGGAGATTTTTTAGGAAAGAAAGGAGGGAAAACAGGAAGAGTTTTAAGAAGTGAAAGGAAGGAAAATGTGAGATAACGGAGGAGAAAAATTAGGGAATGAGTGGAGGGAAATCAGTAGAGATTTTAGGGGAAGGAAGAGAGAAAATTTAGGAGAGAAATAAATTTGTTCAAGATCCATGTCACAAATTACTCATCCAATTCCATTCCATGTGTGCATCCTAATTGTTGCCACGTGTCTACCCCTGACACTACCACCTCATGCTACTAAAAATAGATGCCCCAAAATAGGGACTGCTAAAAATAGTAATATGTCTGCATATTTACAACATTATACTCATTACTCTCGGAATCTAACGGGGAACTTGTTGGAAAATGTAACTAGTGTCAGTCTTCATAATGAAAGATACATTTATTTTTTATTGTTTTATCAAGCGAGACAATATGAATTTGAGTCATGTCGTTTGACATTTGAAAAGAAAGGAATTTGCTTATTATTATTTTGTTAATAAAAGTCTGTCAAAATTCGAAGACGGCCCTCTCTCAGTGAAGTCGGCCTATATGGCTCTTGGGCACCCTACTCAACAGCTATATAAAAGACTACCACTTGGGCCTTGAAGATACACAAGCAAGCACATGATAGTTCGACCTCTGCAATTTATAGAAGGAAAGAAAGCAGAGATTCTAAGAAGAAAAAGAAGTTAGAACAAAACGAAAGGAAGTTCGAACTTCTACCCTATACCTGTCACGTCTGAAAGTGTAAAACATGGGCCGAGAATCTGAGAGTATCTGAAGTCGGTATTAGAACCGAGAATTTGAGATAAGACTGATAATCTGAAGTCTGTAACAAGTCCGAGTCTGAGGTATTCTGAAGTCTATCACAGGACCACATTTTATCTTAAGCCTATAGCAGGACTGAATTTTTACCTCTGCAGCTGAGCTGAAATTTCAGACATCTTGATCAGATTGAAGAAGTTTGACTTAGATTGAGGAGAAGGGCTGACATAGAATTTTATTTGGTCTCAGGTTGGATATCTCATTTTGAATTGATTCAATAAGAAGAGGATTGTGATCTTGGAAGAATAGTTTTTGTAATTGCTTGATGAAAAAGTAACAATAAATAACAAAGAAAAGAAGATTAACTCTCACAAGTAATTACCAAGTAAGAAAATCTACTTTGCCTTCGATTTTCTAACACCATATATGTTGTTAGTACGACCATGCCAAGACTGTTAAAAATAGAAAGTTCTCAGGATCAAACGAAACGATTACTAACAACATATCTGGTGTTAGAAAATCACTAGCGCTTGGCTCGGACTGCTAAGTATGTAATCACTAGCGCTTGGCTCGGACTGCTAAGTATAGAAAGTCCACAGATTTTGATGAGAACAAAACCAATGGACTTAGAATATTGTTGGGAACCTGGATATGTAATCAGACTTGGCATGCAACCGTTACTAAAAATAGAAAGTATTTGAATCGCATGCGAGTATACTCATTGGACTTGTCTTTCAGTAAGGAATCCAAATCCATGATCATAGAAAGTGCCATGCATGTCCCCTGGAAAGGCCTCACTGAAATCCGGAGTTCTTAAGAACTTGACTATGTGATCCATGCTGCTGTATCATCCCTAGAACTCCATCCCCTAGATAGTAGTGAACCTACTAAAAATAGAAACTCTCCAAATTATGCAAAAATGTGTCTAAACTATCACTGAATCAATCTTGTGACTAGTCATTTTGAGAACCATTTCCCAGCTTGCCTCTATATCGTGGTCTCTGAACCTCCAGCTGAATGAAAAGTTCTGGTCTTTAACCCTATAAATCTGCAAGGGGCGAATTTAGGGGTTAACAGGAAGATAGAGCAATGTGAGGAAACTCCAAAACTTATATTGGATGGAAGAGATAGAAAGTGGAGATAATAAAACAATTTCTTGATTGCAAGTTTCAGCTGTGATAATGGAGAAACTACAGCAATGGGTAAGAAGGGTAAGAATCTTCTAGATTTATGCTGTAGTTTGAGCAGCATATCTGCAATGGTGCATTATGTTTTGAATGAATTGGTGATTCAAGCTCATCCAATTATGGATCCTCACTAGTAGTAGATTCTTTAATAGACCGAGAATCTGGGGCCATCCAAATAAAAGATTCGAAATCAGGGTTAAAGTTCCAGAATCTACATAGAGATCTGTTTGTTTCAAGTTAAAAGGGTATCTAGTTCATTGGTTAACAACGTTGCAAAGAAATATGAATTAATTAAAAGCAGACTCAAAAAGTTGAAATGTACATCTGAAAATTGAAGGAAGAAATTTCAAAATACAGTGGCCACAGAATTATATGGAAAAAAAATTAAGAAATGAATAAAAGATCTGACAAAAGTAGGTCAGGTTTTTTCTGATCGGATAAAAGAAAGCACAAATGTAAACAATGCAATGGAGTGTTTGAGGAAGATTTTAAAACAGCCAGAAAGAATCATGAAAATGCACAAGAAGAATTCTAACTGAGGCATGCTTAAAGAGCGCGATATATTAACGAGGAAGACACAAACTTTACAGGGAAAATGTAGTTAGCTAACTGTTAAACTTGTGCGATGAGTTGAAATCAAACCCAAAGCAATTTTTGATGGGAAACATAAGTCTCGAGAAAATTATAAATTTAGATGGGGATTATTATAAAAGAAAATGAGGTCTTTTAGAAGACGAGATAAAAGATTCAAGCCGTTAGAAAATGAGAAAGGCAAAGACCTATATGAGCTATAAAAATGATAAATGGGGAAGTGAGGCACTAGCAACAATATGCATGACTTTTGCCCATTTTGTTGGCAGATGCCTCTTATGTGACCAATACGTGATCAAATATGAAACATATGCATTATTAAATTGTCCCAGATATGACCAAATCAGGCTTGAGCATTCAATTCATCAATTTATCAATTCTATTGGGTATTTGGATGATGATAATATAAGTTTATTTTCATATGATATCTGCTTGTTGATTTTTCTTTAATCTCTTCATAGTCTGCTGCTGTTCTGCATGTCTAGCCACATTAGAATGTTAAATGCCCAAGACATCCAGGCCTTCGAAAACATAACTCTTTGTAATTCCTAGATTTGCTGTTCCATTGTGATTTTTACAACAAAGATTGTTAGAGCTTGTACTATAAAGTTATATTATCAATATTAGTGCAACTTAAGTGCAGGCACATTTGGGCATGTTGATTTCCATTGAAGAAACTTGTCCATAAGATTTTGAAATATTGCAGGCACGGACAATGCTGTCAAAATTAACAGATGAAAGGAACACAGTTGTGAACCAAACTCAACAACTACGTCAGGAATTGGTACGTTTCAGGATTAGTTACTTCAAATTTATTGTCCCTGTATCAGTGCACATTTTGGCCTATTCAGTTTCAGTATTTTTGATGTTTTCTGTGTTTTGTTAATTCTTGTTCCTGTAATAAAATGTTTTCTTTGGACATACTCAGAGAGTTTGTGAGCCTGGCTGTGATTATGGGTACTGATTAGTCTGAAGTACTTTGTGCATGCTTTGGACTCTGGGGTTTTACAGGCAGTTTTTGGTGTGCCAAATCTGTGGCTACTGTGCTAACAGCTGATCTTTATCTGTTTGGTCACAAGGTTGAATATCTTTTTAATGATTTCAATCTCCCTGGTTCTTTATCTAGCAATATTTTGATTTATCTTGAGAGGACAGATGAGTTTTCCTTTAACCCCTATACATAGGGCTTTATTGAATATTCTTCTGAACCATTGAAGAACAAAATTATTCAAATTGTTGCAATTCAGTCACCATCTTCTATCTGAATGGAAACAGAGTATACACTTTTCTCTAGGAATTCATAAAACCTTGTGTGGAAATCTAACGATGCTTCCACTCATTTCTGGATGACATCCCTAGAAAATCCTTCAATTCAGTTACCATCTTCTATCTGAATGGAAACAGAGTATACACTTTTCTCTAGGAATTCATAAAACCTTGTGTGGAAATCTAACGATGCTTCCACTCATTTCTGGATGACATCCCTAGAAAATCCTTTGGCATAGATTAGTGCGCCTCATCCAGGTGGATTAGAACTGGGCACCTGCTGGCAACTAGCTAAATGACCAGCAACATTGGCCACAACCTGTTAACCCTTCAGGCTATCAAATTTTCTAGATCTGCATACACCTTTTATACAGTCAAGCTACTTCTCTAGTATATCCTTTGGTGTTGGTCTTAAATGTTGTTGACGATTGATTTGATAGTTTGTAAAATGTTGTAGCAAAGTGTTGGTGACTTTTATAAAAAAAAATTGTGGATATAGTCCAAGCTTTCACATTTTTTCTCTGAAAACTGGTTCCTGCATGGGTTTTTGACCAGGAATTTTTATTTTTATTTTTATTCTTCTGTTGTTACACATGGTGGTAGGTTGATCAAGTTAGATAAGCATACCTTTAGGGTCATATATAATATAAGTTTTAAAAGAGATAGTGTTATTGGTTGTCTCCTTTAGAGCACAATCTCCTCGATTCTTTCATATGTATATAAAATTTTTTGGGACTATTTCAACTGAGATGCAGCTATGCTTGATGCCTATTCCATTGACTTATATAATATTTATTGAGAGAAACATCTTCTAAAAAATATTTTTAGTTTCACTTACATTTGTTGTTGTTTTTTTTGGTTTCTTTATTGCAGGAATCAATGCGCCGAGGAACTCAAAACGCACATTCTCACTTTTCCATCCTGTTTTGTTTGATTGTTGGTTTTCTAGGTATTCTAGTTGGTTACCTTGTTAGTGCATAGATTTGATGTAACCATTTCCGTCACTGTTAGAAAGATAAAGTGTTTGAGGTGCAAAGGTTTTGTTCGAAAGTTTTTCTAAAAGCATGAAGCATATTTGGTAACCTTTGCGTTAGGTATTTGCTGCTTGAATACGTAATCTTTGTTATGAATGCTATTGTTGAGCTCCAGCATATTAAGAGAGAAGCTCAGACATTGTCCAAGTGAAGTTGCAATACGGTTGGGTAGTTTTGCAGTCTAAACACCTGTCTGGTAAGGTTTTGATTGGTGTACAATTCTATGGATTCAGTATAGCATAGAGAGTGTGCTAAGAATGAAATCATTAATGCTTTCTAGAACACATCAAGGCTCGATTCTGTTCGTGACGCCAGCCTGTTCATCCTTCGAACAGGCTGCCTGCTTCTTTTATTCCAAAGGAGGTTGCTTGAAATCATAAATTATTTGGTTCTTTACAATGTTTCATCTAGATTTCCTGTATCGTTGAAGGTGCATAAAATATGCATCTTAGTTTGTCTGTTTTGAGGGTAAACATAAACCCTTATTTTTCCTTGTGTCATGGGCAATCTATAATTGAGAGTCAGAATCACAAAGGGTTGATTAATCTATTATTTGAGTATTTCACTCTTGGTTGTGTTCACAAACGCTAAGTTCATAGAATTTGTTGATATGAAATCAATGTACCATGTTGTTCTATAGCATTGTACTACAGGGCTTGGCTTGGCAGATTTGACTGGACACGGTTAATCAGTGAACTTGAAAAACATTTAGAAAATGTTTTAGTCAGTAATGCGAATAACATTGAGGGAACTCTTTGATGTTTACTACTAATAACATCTGGAAAAATATATTATTGGTTAATGTGGAATTTTTTGTTTGTTTGTTTTTGTTTTGTTTTGTTTGTTGTTTGTTTGTTGTTGTTAATTATTATTGGTTAATGTGAACAATATCTAGAAAACTCTCATATTCAACTAATCAATTGGTTAGCCACAATCATTCTTGTAATGTGCGGTGTTTTAAACCTTAATGGAATGTGATAAGATATTTTTTATCACGCTGGAAACAATTTTGATTGTTTATGTAATGCTTGAAATTTCAATTATTGAAGAAAAGGGACTAATTAATGCTATTAATTCTTATAAAGTGAATAAACAAGTCTCGTCTAGTCCCAAAATAAGAAATCCTACTGGGTATGCGTGGGCATTAATATGGTAAAAATGGATTTTAAATGCTGACGTGATTGCGTGGATTTAACATTTCCATCTGTGCAGCCATGGGCATTCCTCAGACCAAGTTATAATCACATACTGATATAATAAATATAAGTTTCATTGTTTAAACTCAATTAATTTTGGTGTTTTTTTTGCATGTTATCTTAACATGTCATAAGAAATGGTGATGCAAAAGAATCAGTTTTACAGTTTTATAGACTAAAGACTAGGATTATGATGGATAAAAGTATTTTACTAATCTTTACATAAATCAATTTGGCTTGTTGAATTTGTATTAAAACATTTTGATGATGGAGGAAAACTAATTCTTGGAGGTCAAATACTGGTCAGAGCTTGAACATCCAGTTCCTACTACTAGGCCATAGCTTGGGAGTTTAGTTTTTCGACATACTAGGCCATAGCTTGGGAGTTGAGTTTTTCGACATAGATGTTTTTAGTTAAAATTGTAATTGAAAATATGTCAGATGTGAGAACCACTACTTAGAGTAATGTCATCAATTCAAGTGTTTGAGTTTCTTAATTTGCACAGCTTCTTAAATAACATCTAACTACAAATATTGTCTAGTGAATGAAACCGGTGGAACACCCTTTGCACATTCGTTACTATTTATGGGTGTATTGTGCTTTGAACCGCTTAAGAGGTTTTAATACAGTAATTGCAATAACCTTTATGTATATTCGAGAAAAGGATACGCACATATTGAGCATGCAGATATATAATTTGGTGTCATGTCTATTGTTTTTGGTATCTTCACCTTTCAAGAGATTAACACTTGTTTGTCACCGATATGACTTTCATGGTTAGCCAATTTATGTAAGTTGAGCATGTTGTTAGAAAGAGCATTTTGAATTATGCTTAAGCAGCTGATTTTAACCTTTAAATTTGTTTCTACATGCTAGTAGGAGCATTTTGCATTATGGTTTGAGAATTTGTTTATGAAATTAAAATTCTTGTATGGTTATTTCTTTCATCTTTCTTTATTACAAGATGAATATTTTCAATTTATCAAAATCTAAAAGTAGCGGTAGATTTCTGCACTAGCTTGTGACTCAATGTGATGTTTTATTTCATAATATAAACTTGTGAATGTAATTCAATGATCTATAGAATGTTATATCTTATTTTATGATAGAAACAATGTTATGTCTTATTTTATGATAGAAACTTGTGAATGAATTTGTGTCGCTTTTAAAGTATTTGCGTTAAGAACTCTATAGCATTGAATTATATGCAATAACTTAAGGAACAAGCGTTGAATTATATGCAATAACTCAAGGAACAAGCGTTGAATTAAGGAACAAGCGTTGAATTATATGCAATAACTTAAGGAACAAGCGTTGAATTATATGCAATAACTTAAGGAACAAGCGTTGAATTATATGCAATAACTTAAGGAACAAGTTGGTCATAATGCATGAAATTGGCTTGAATTGCATATATTTTGATACATGCTAAGTGTTTTCATAAAAACTATTCATAAGTTCAAGGTTGTTTTATGTGTTTTCTTGTGAATCCAAAGATGCAATCCTTTTACCATGACTAACAACAACAATGTTTATTTTCCATATACTATATGCAATGGTTTTGAAAGTTTATTATCATTGTAGGCAATTGATATAGCAACAATGCATGGTTAGTGGGATCGTTAAAGACATGATCAACGTTACTTTGTGATCAACGTTACTTTGTAGTATAGGTTTAAGATATTGCAGTGTTAAACTCACATTTTTCACCTTCTATCTTCAAATTAATTCTCTTAGAGATTGCTAAACATAACATGCAATAATATTCCAAAAATCACTATTTAGGTAATAGAGTAGTGCAATCTATTACTCTTATGTTGATAGCAATTAAGAACAGTTAGCAAAAGAATATGTCAGGAATTTTTGTTAAGGTGGATTTATTTTAGATTATTAGATGTTTTAATCATTGGTTACTTGGGATTTTACTTATATTTTTATTTGTCTTTTAATCTTGTTGGGAATAAATAACACTGAGAGGAGGAGGAGGGAGGTTGTGGTTGAATCGATATAATAGGCAATTTTAATTAATCCAATATATATATATATATATATATATGCACCAACCAATTGTTAGATTGATTTACTACCAACTAGAAAGCGACATCAATCCCCTGAGAAATATAGGCATCGATTTGAAAATTTTCATTGAGCCCTTTTTTTCAACTTTATTTCACAAACATTTTTTATATGTTGCTCTTCTATTTAGCATTTACAAACTTCGATCCACTTTGTATTTTCCTAGATTTCTTTTCCTTTTGCATTTTACTCCATTTATTGCATATAATCTTATACATCTCTTTCGCACTCCTTTGCACTTTGCCCCTTTTGCTCAATTCAAACTACTTTCTTGCACCATAGAACCACTTTTGCACCACAGATCCACCACTTTCGAGCTCCACATTTTGTTACTTCACTCTCTCTCTTTGACTCGTTTATACTTCATTGGATTGTCAATTCATGGTTTGGTTGACATATAATCCTAATGGCAGATTATTTTGTAATTGGAAATTTGGTCTAGATAACTCGGATTACTTTCATATTTGCTTGGATCATTCTGGGCTTACCTTTGCAGATTTGCAGTTTGACCGCGCAGCATACGTATACGATGAACTGAGGGAGCTTGTATAGCAACAATGTGAAAGGATTTCATGCACGATGGCAGCAGGCAGAAAAAAAATAAAATCGTGGATTTCTCGCAGTGGGGATTTGACTGTGGTTTTGCAGGTTTAGGAGTTTGTTGTGGATAAGATGAAGGGTGAACAAAGAAATGAGCGCAATAAGGAGCCACGGGGAGAGCTGGAGCTGTGTGGGGAGAATCGTTGAGTGTGGGAAGCTCCAGCGCAAGGATGATCAGTGGATAAGAGATAATGGATGCCATAGATAATAAAAAGAAGAAATCGAATGCTTGTTTGGTTTGCAGACCTGTGCGTGAGAACTTGACTGTGGCAGCGTAGAGGTAAGGAGAGCCAAAATCACGTGGAGTTGAATTGCTGCGGAATTGGAATGAAAAAAAAAGAATGGGTTGCGTGTGGACAAGCCGAAGATATGGAGGTAGCATAATTTTTTTTTGAGATTTTCTGTCAGAAAATAAAAATTTTCCTTGAGTGGCAGAGAAACTGAAATCTTTAAACCCTTCCTGCTTCAAATAGCCTGATTGAAAACCCTGAAAAAGTTTCAAACTCTGTACTTGCAACCTGCAAAAACCAAAAACCCAGAAGTAAAATGTGCCAGAAGAAAACTGAAAACTCTAAAACCAACTAAAAATTTACAATACTTACAGATTTTCGACTCTTAAGTAGCCAGATTTACCAATAATCCAAAGTAATATTTTCAGAATTTTAAACTTAATGTGAGATATTTCAGAAAACCCTTCTTGCATTCATAAGAAAAATTCAAATGATAAGCTCGGAATCAAAACTGGCTGGGATTTTTCAGAAAACGCAATCTGGGAGTTGGATGGTTCAGCCGAGAACTTCTCCGAACGCCCGGTAAACTCAAAACTAAGATCTCCGGCACAGTGTAAAATCAACCATTAACAAAGAGGGAAAATACAACAACGAAATCCAGATCAATTGGAAATACCTGCCATTATATTTCAGAATTTAAACTATCCTTCAAACTCCAGAAATTAGACAAGATACCTGTGCCTGAATCAATCTTCATTAAGCTATTATCGATGACTGAAAATAAAATTATGCAGAAAAATAAAAGATCCTACAACATTTCCAGAAGAGTAACACCAACAAGTTTTTTAACCCCAAAGTCTTTCTTTATTGCACAAAAAAAAATGACTACAAGAGAGCTTTTTTTAGCACTAGACTCTCAGAGCCAATCTCATCTCAAATGACCCCTGACACCCTATTTAAAGGAAAAATTCTCAACGGTTAGTTCCAGTGATCCATGTCAAAATGATTTTGACTGTCGATGAGGATCAAAATCCCTTTTAATCTCATCCGTCGAATTTTTAAATGCATTTTAATATATTAAAAAATTGAAATTTCTGCATTTATTTATTCAAAACTTTGACTTATTATTATATTTTATTTTATTATTTTTTAATTTTTTTTTTATTTTTTTTTTTAGTATTTATTTTATTTTTTATTTTATTTTTAATTTATTATTTTTTATTATTTTTATTTTTGGAGCATCGAACTTAGCCTTTGGAAAAATCACCTAGGAGTTAGGACTTATGAGAGGATTAAAACATTTCCTAACCTTCAAGACATTTTACATCATGACTTTTACAATTTCACATCTCAAGGGGGAAAACCCATTTGACATAGACCTTCATAGACCACCTAGTTTTGCGACACAAATATAATCTAACAGATCAAGCAATTTGTAATAACCTAACTAAATAGTCCAAATTATTTCCAAATTACTTTTACATAGACTCGAAGCACACTAGGATTCCCCTAAGATTTTAAAGACAAAATCCATTCCAGCTTTGGGGTTAGGCTGAAGGAAAACTCTGTGGATCATGGATCGGTGAGACAAAAAACCTTCCAGAATGTAGATTATCACTAGAAAATTAGGTCCACTTATGCAATTTACATACATGACTTAGATCTGCTAAGATTATTTACAATTTACACATGTAGACTGGGTTTACAACATAACATGATCAGGTTGATGATGACAGGCACAAACACGTCGCTCAAGCGCTATCCCTTTTGCGAAGAAAAGGGGGTGTATTGCTATAGGTAGTTGACACGTAGTGGTCAACCTATGGCTCTACTTGCCGACATGTTACTGCACTGTAGGAATGTGAGAATCTAGACTTTGCATCTACGCAACACACAATAAAACATAAGTAGCATCTATCCAAAAATCATCATATAACATTAAGCGCAAGAAAGATATAAGCTCTTGATTTATTAACTATCTAGTAACATGAAAAGTGAATCTAATCCTAAAACATAAATGAAAACGCTGAAAAAACAAGGGGTAGGGTTAGAAATATAGAGGATGCACCATGGCATCAGATGTGTTCAATATAGTGAATACTGAGCATTTGCCTGCTTTCAGGCAAATCTGTCGGTTGCTTCTCTGATGTGCCATGTCTAATTCTGCTCGCGGCCGTCTGATGCATCAAATCTTTTTCTCATTTTCTTTTTCTTGCGCTTTTTCTTCGTGGCAGGCTGTATCACTGATGACGTGGAACTTTCTGCTTCAAAGCTCTCACATGAAGTATGTAAGATATGCGTGACATGTCTTTCTTCACTCTGCATCTGCCATATCAAGGATGATGGACCAATCTCACAGGTGCCATGAGTTATAACTTGATCTTCAATGACTGGTGGATTAACCGTGTGAGTATCAACCTGATTATTAATTTCCCTTTTATCCAGGTCACCTTCAATTATCCACTTTTCAATGGAACAAAGGACCTCATAATATGATGGAGCTTGCTGTAACAGATAAGGAGGCTCCTGATCTATTGACGTTCCTTGGTTTCTTTCATCCTTTGAAAGTTGTTGAAATTTCTGAACCTGTATTGCAATGGCATCCATCTGACTAGAGTGTTCAACTTTCACAGCACTGATTTCCCTGGCATGGTCTTCTTCTATGGTCAAATTTATTTTGAATAGAATTAATTTCCCCTTTCATGGTCGTCATATTTTCTTTTAAGCTTGATAACTTGCTTTGCATAAAACTAATTTCTGTGTCATGATTAGTCTTCATGGCCTCAATTTCCTTAGCATGCTGATTTTGCATGATCTCCATCTCTCTATTACGTTTTTCCAGGTGGGTGCATAAAGTTCTCACATCATTGGCGTAATTAGTTTGATTGATCTCCATATTTTTACTAGCCGCATTAGTTCTTGTATAATTTGCTTCTGATCTTCCTTTTCATTGTCAACACTGTTTTTACAATTTGTCCCTGCTTTTCCACTATCATGGATTTGATCTGCAATGGTACAGGTGGATGGCACATTCTGATATAAAGAATTGTCTTGAAATCTTTCATCGACAGCTGAACCTTTTACAAGATTACTTTCATTCTGTTGCACAATTTTGGGGGCACAAGGTGAGTTATCTGGATCACCATATCTATCTTTAAAAGCATCGACAATGTCTTGTAAAGAAGTGAAAGAATCTTCACAATTATTAAACCAGTTCAAAGCATCACCCTTTAAAGAATGGACAAATAGACGCATTTTGACATCTTCATGATTATATTGAGGAAGTCTACAATATATGATCATTACACAAGTAAACTTGTTTAAATGCTTTCTAACAGCAATTGAATCGCCACCTGAGAACAATAATAATTTAGAAATGACCTCTTTCGGAAAATCATGGAGATTATCAGTGAAATGACATGGTTTAAATGAATAATCCATGATGAATAACGAGGGAACAAATGGATGATAGAACGAGATCTTTGCTCAAGAAAATCAATAGATTCTAGGATCCAAAAAGCAACAAACACGCAGATATGCGGGAGGCTTCTTGTCTGGGAAAAATAAAAGAAATAAAATGGAGTCGCCACCCAAACAAGAAATGAACTGAAGAGAAGTCGCTGATATGACGAAAGATAAGGTGATGAAAAGATCCAAATGATGCCAAAAAATGTTGAATCTGCCAGCTCAAATGAGAGATGAGAAAGATGAAAGAATGATGAGAAATGAGAAGATGAATGTCGTTCAAACGCCAGGGACAAAAAAACTCTATCCCCTTTCTGGGACATTTTGCTTTTGGGTTTTCAATCAAGCAATTTGAAGCAGGAAGGGTTTAAAGATTTCAGTTTCTCTGCCGCTTAAGGAAAATTTTTATTTTTTGACAAAAAATCTCAATTTTTTTTTATGCTATCTCCTTATCTTCGGCTTGTCCACACACAACCCATTCCTTTTTTTTTGTCCGTTCTAGTTCCACAACAATTCAGCTCCACGTGATTTTGGCTCTCCTTACCTCTATGCTGCCACAGTCAAGTTCTCACGCACAGGCCTACAAACCAAATAAGCATTCAATTATTTCTTTTTATTATCCGTGGCATCCATTGTCTCTTATCCACTGATCATCTTCGCACTGGAGCTTCCCACGCTCATCTATTCTCCCCACGCAGCTCCAACTCTCCCCATGGCTCCTTATTGCGCTCATTTCTCTGTTTGCCCTTCATCTTATCTGCAGCAAACTCCTAAACTTGCAAAACCACAGTGAAATCCCCACTGCGAGAAATCCACGATTTTTTTTTTTTTTTGCTCGCTGCCATTGTGCATGCAATCCTTTCACGCTGCTGCTATACGGGCTCCCTCAGTTCATCACACACGTGAGCTACTTGGTCAAATTGCAAATCTGCGTCCTTGTCCTTGCAACCTTATTCACACTCCTATGTCCTCCCTCCGCGCGTTTTTGTTGCCTATCCACTGCTCATCTTAGAGCCTTGGATCTCCGTCTATCCGAAGCCTCCATTCCAGCTGAAACCTGCAAAAGAAACCTTCGACGTCGCCATTCCCTTGTTCATTCGCGTACCTGCACTAAAAAAAAAAAACTCGCACCAACTATTTCATGGTTAACGTAAATTAGGGTAGCATATATTTTTTATATAGTTTCAGTTTTGATTTCATTTAAGTTTTAGTTAGGTTCTAGTTTTAGATATATTCGAATCATTCTATTTTTTTTTTAAAGATTTTTATTTGGTCTTTTTATTTAGATTTAAAAGTTCTATTTATTTAGATTTTAGACTTTATAAATTTCACTTTTCATATATTTTAGATTTTAGTTTTAAGTTTAGAATTTTAAAAAATTATAAAATCATAAAAAGATTAAAAGTTTAGTTTTATTTTTCTTTTAGAAATTAGATTATTATTAGTTTTAGATTTTAAG
>APFE031089455.1:133499-165379 GCA_000404065.3 Pinus taeda | reverse complement strand
AAACTAGCCGTTATCATGTCATTTCTAGTTGTTATTTTTTAGCCGTTGAGTCATGGATTCTCTGCCCTCTCTATATAATGTGCTAAATGAGATCTGCTCTTTCAACTTGTCCTGACAATGAACCACATTGGATGGTTCGAAACGCGTCGACATAAGTTTTTCTATGTGATTTTCGCCGAAGATTCTTAAAAAAAAAAAACTTTAGGAGCATCGGGAACAATAAAAAAGTGAAAGGAAAAAGTTGTACAAGCATCGAAAGAAGTGTTATGATAATTTGAATAAATATTTGGTTTTGACAATTGATGGTATGGACTAGAAGAAAACACTTTTACCACATTTTGTTCGCACACCCAAAAATTTACAGGAGGAAACTTTTATTCAGTATCACTTGGTTGGTTTTATGGTATTCAATGGGAAAATGTTTCCAAGGGTGTAGTTCATAGCTCCAAATATTCATAATGATGCAAATATGACAATAACCATAATTCATGATGTGCTTTCTCTTTGGTCTGGTAATCTTCCTGGAGTTTTGTATCAACAATTGGACAACACTTGCTGTGAAAACAAAAATCAGGTTGTTTTTGGATATCTAGACATGCTTGTTGAATTGAGAATTTTTCAAAAGGTGAAGGTTTGTTTCCTTCTTGTTGGGCACACCCATGACCATGTTGATCATATGTTCAGTCGTTTTTCAGTCACAATGAGGAGGAAGGAAGTTGGGAGCTTGCCATCATTAATTGAATGTATTAAGAAATCATACATGCCAGAGCCTACTTTTGATGTGTTGGAAAAAAACTGTTGACATGTGAAGGTTTATTCTGAGATCACATGGTGAGGAGAAATGCATTGAATAACTTAATGACATTAGCTTCCAACATTAATTTTGAATCAAAAAAATTGATGGGAAAACACTAATATGGGGCAAGAAGTATTCAACTACTATAGAATGGGCATCGTCATCAGGTTGGAATTTTTTTAATTCATTCCAAATCATCCAATATTTGCATCAAAAATATTCTTATTACAATCAGTTGGTGAAGTTCATAATGCTTGTAAACAGAATAGAGATATAAATTATTCTGCTTGCCTAGAAGAAATTAAAAAATGTATTAGATATGGATATGAGTACTTTGACATTGCTGCTTCAGTTTGGTGGGATTCATTTTTCAATAATCAAAGTGATATCATTTCAACAACAACAAATGAAGATATACCTTTGAAAAATCCATTTATTTGGCCACAAAATGTGTCAAATGAGCATGGGGAAACAAACATTGTTGAACAACAACAATCTGAAGGTATTATTAATTCTTCAAAGGTAGAGGAAAGAGAGATGTATATTGTTTCCAGAAGATCTTGTGCACAACGTGAAGTCATGGAAGACCTTTATAGGGGTTCAGTACATGATATTAAGGAGGGTTGCATGATTGCACTGCTAGCAAATGGAGATCCCAATGGCTATCCATTCTAGGTTGCTAAGGTTATAAAGGTCTTTACAAAAAATGAGGATGTTACAGGTGTTGAATTACATTGGTATGCCACAAATACACACCCATTCAATGGTGTGTATAAGCTAGAGATGGTAGTTGACAAAAAAATTGGTGGAAAGAGAAAAAGAAAGGGTACAAATATAAATCGTCACTACAGAAACCTCTTAAAATTGGAGGATGTTGACATACTTTTTTATGACTTCAATGTAACAAAGAGAGGAACTCTTCACTTCAAGATGATAGAGATTCTGAAAAGGTTATTACTAGAAGGAACAATGTTGAGATGGGAGTCTGTTGAAACCAGTCGTAGATCCAGAAGAATTTTGAAACCTGAAATGATGGGCATGCATGTGGACTTAGATGGGGCACTAGTTGATGAAAGAGAAGAATATGGAACATCTTTGTCTACATCCAGTCATTCATCCGAAGATGTGAATTCTGATGGTGTGCAAGAAAATATGAGTGATTTTGAATAATTGTCTAAGACAGTTTATATAACTAATGTTTGCATCATATCTTGAAATAAAATTCTGATCTCCATATGGTGTTAAATCAAAGGTTATGAGTCATTTTTATGTTGTTGGATTATATGTCTTAATTATGATGATTTTTATTGTTTAGAATATCTACAATGCAACATTAAATTAGAAATATAATGTATGCTTCATTCAATATAGAAATAATGACATTTTGATTAATTTAGTCATGTAATTGTTCATAATGTCATGGTTTTTTAATTTAATAGTTGAAAACATTCCAAATTTTTTTGTATCTTTAATGTTATGGTTGAAAACAATTAGAATTTTAGCAATATTTAGTGTGATGTTATTAAATGTTTAACAATATGGATGAAAACTAATAGAATTTTAATGTATTTAAAATCCCATTATTTTATCTTTATGGTCATTACTAAAACATGTTGAATTTATACTTAGAAAATAAAAATGTTATTCTACCAAAAACATTAGTGTGTTTTTTCCTCATAAACCACTGTTTTTTTGCACATAAAAATTCGGTTTTACTAACATTTTTTTTAAATGCTGAAAATTGACCCTAAAAAAAAACCATTGTTCCAGTATCAACACTTTTCTTTTTCAGGGTGGGTTTTGCATGAAAATTTCATTTTCATTGCCATTTTTAAAACATGTTCAAAATTCACCCTAAAAAAAAAACCATCATTCCAGTATACACACTTTTCATTTTTAGTATTGTTTTTTATGCTTTTTATGGGTTTTTTTGCCAAAAAAGTATCCAATGAAAATGGCAAGAGGCTCTCATTATATTTTAGGTTAAAGATTCATTTATAAATCTCAAAGTAGTTTGAATATTTACAAATGGTTCAAGTATGAATGTAAATGAAAAAATACTAATAAATATCTATTTAGATAGTTTCATTCACATACCTAAAGCCAAGCATTTATAATGAGTTCAATATAAGGTAGACATAAAGTAGAAGAAATAGTTCTTTCAACTCGATGCAATGTAGCACAAGATAAATTTGCAAGAAACAAATTCATGATCTCAATTCTAGCTCTACTAAAATTCTATTTGGATCTGCAAAGATAGCTCATGCAGAATATATAATAACTAAAATCAACAATAGCGTTTCATTTGAATATTTATATACAAATTGGTAAATAATTGATTAAAACTAGTTCAAGACACAAAAAAATAATACAAACTTAGAAATCCTTATAGATGTGCAAGAAAAATGAGACTTATAATTAGATTCAATTGCCTTGTACATTTTAGTCTTTGAATCTCGAACTCTTTCAGAAGAAGTGTTTTGGCAATAATTCTAAACACTTTCTTACAAAATTTAACTCCTAAACTAACTACATAAAGACTCCACTCTCTATAATAGTGCAAGAAAATGCAATCTCTTATGCAATGTTTCTTATTATCTTCCTGTCTTAGTGTTTCAAATATGAAACCCCTTGAAATTCTTATCCCTTTTGTTTTTATAAGCCTTTGAATTTGATTTTCATCCTTGAGATTAGTCTTCCAATTCTCCATTATCCACCTATAGCCCAAAATCCACCCCATCAAATATGAATTAAATCTAAAATAAATTTGAAAACTAAAAACAAAATGAGAATCTAAAATAATGAAACTAAATTATCAAAACTAAAATAAAAATCAAACTAAATAAAAACTTTCAAATATTAAATATAATAATAAAAATAAAATCTGATCATAACAATCTAAAACTAAAGTTGAATTAAAAAATTAAAATAAAATTAAATAACTAAATAATTAAATATTAATAAAACAAAGAAAGCCAAACTATAAATGAAAAAATTTAAAACAAAAACTATAGTAAACTAAATTAAATAATAAACTTAAAATAGTTTTATGATTAAAGAAAGTGCAATTACATTACAACTCAAATAAGAAAACTAGCACACCCGATCGGGTTGAGTAAGGTGGTAGGTAGAGCAATTAAGAGGCGACGGTGTGCAAGGACAGACAGCGCAGCCAGGTCTCAAGGTATGATGGACACAGGCAACTCGAGCGGTGAGACGGATCATAGATCGGAGCGAAAGGACAGTAGGGTACCGAGGAATGACGGTGGAGGTGTCAGGATGTCAGACACAGGACAGGGAAATGATTGCGAGGAGACATGGGACAGTAGAGCGGATAGGGAAGTGGAGCCTAAGTGCATGAAGAAGGGAGGCATAAGGAAGATAGGGTGGTGAAGAGGGACGAGAGAAATTGCATGCAGGAAAACCGGAGAGGGAGGAGGTGAGTGGCAGAATATAGCAAGGAGAGAGCATAGTTTAGGAAGCAAGGCAGAAAGAACAGGGACGCACAGGCCGAAGCCAAAAGACGAGGAAAGAATGGCAGCGGAAGGGAGTAGGGCGGCAGGGAGATGGATGCGAAGCAGAGCTGGAGATGGGGACCAGAGCTGAGGGGGCCAGGACGTGAAAGGCAAAGGGAAATTGGAGGAGGGCCCTAAGCAATTTTATATTCTTGTATATGAAGTTTCTGAGGAGGATAGTGAAGACCATGAAGCTGAATTTGAAACGGCAGTAGAGGGGAATGTTAACTGCGGCCGAAATGAGAAGGGTACTGGAAACATAGCCATGAAAATAGGCCGGGAGGAAGATGAAGGTAGACAGGAGCCAAGTGATGAGGCAGGGAGAGACAGGCGAAGGCGAGGGCGAGGTCGCCGAGGAAGGGGAGGCCAGAGTAGGCGAGGAATAACTGACGGGAGAAGTAGGAGGGGTCTCCGTTGTCGCGAAGGTACAGTGGAAGATGGGGAGACCAGTGCGGGAGCGGAAGGAAGACAGGGGAGGAGAACTATAGAGACAAGAGTTCGGGCAGCAGAGAGAGCCTATAATGAGAGAACAAACCCAAAAATCAGAAGAATTATAGAGCACTAGGAGGAAGAGGCCATTCAGGCACAGTCAGAGGAAGAAATGGAGGACTGGATGCATCTTATGTCGGATCCAGGCCATACCCGAGGCCGAATGACACTATATAAGCAATCCCTGCACCTATATTGGGTCATGAAAAGACTTATGGCCAAAGCCATGGAACAGATAGCCTTAGAAATGGCTGAATTGTCACAGGGAATACCAAACCTGAAGAAAGAGCTGAAGAACATCCTAATCACCCTGCTCATGAAAGACAAGAGGCTGGAGGATCTTCAGCAGCAGCTAGAGGCAAATGGCTTGGTGATCAAGAAGGAAAAGGAGAAGCATGAGGACGCTTGGACTCAATGAAGAAAGGCATGTTTTGTGATATAGCTAGAAAATGCAAATTTCAGTTTTTCTTTAGATATGTATAGGACTTATGATAAGACTTTCTTGCAGCTAGATGTCAATAGTAATAGTTACAAGGTGAATTTTTACAAAGCCTAGAAAGACAGTATGAAAACTTTTTATTTTTGGTCGGCAGTCAAAAACTATAGATGGTCAATATACCTGGTTTCCCCTCGGGGCAGGTTGAGACCACCTTAAGATTGTAATGGTTTTCATTTTTGATAATAGAAATTGGTAACTCCCCAGCTTACAAAAAAAAAAAAAAAAAACTAGCACAAACATACTAGTAAATGTGGTTGATATGTGTTGAAGGCATAAAAATACTATTAATTATTATTATTAATTAATAATTAATAATAATTAATTATTATTAATTAATAATAATAACAATAATAATAACAACTATTAGTTATTATTATTAATTAATAAATATTAATAATAAACCCTTAGAAATTAAACTCCAGGTATATGAACCTTAGAGAAATAAACCCAAGGGATTGATATTATAAACCCAAGGGAATACTATTAAACCCTAGGAATATGAACCCTTAGATTAATAAACCCAAGGGATTGATATTATAAACCCATGGGAACAATAAACCTAAGATATCAATAAACACGAGGGATTAATACTATAAACCGAAGGTATATAATCCCTAAGATAAATATTATAAACCCTAAAATAAACATGGTTGACCATGGATGATTTTCATATTGAGATAATGCTTGTCACCATGAAATGTTGGACCATGGTTGATCATGATTGATTTTCATATCGAGACATTCTTTGTGACAATATGATGTTGGACCATGGTTGACCGAGATTGACCATAGATGATCATGAAATATTTAAAAAAACATGGTTGGCCATGGTTGGCCATGGTTTACCATGGTTGGCCATGGTTGGCCATGGTTGACCATGGTTGACCAAAATTGACCATGGACAACCAAGATTGATTTTACAAAACATGGTTGACCATGATTGATTGATTGAGACAATATTTGTCATAATGTGATGTTGGATCTTGTTTGACCATGGTTGAACCCTTATATTAATAAACCCAAGGTATATAAACCCTAAGATAAACAATATAAACCCTAAGATTAATATTATAAACCCAATATTATAAATATTATAAACATGGTTGACCATGATTGAAAATGGTTAATTTTCATATTGAGACAATCTTTGTCACAATGCGATGTTGGACCATCATTGCCAATGGTTGACCATTATTGATTTTCAAATCAAGACACTCGTTATCATAATGCAATGTTGGACCATGGTTGACTATGATCAATTTTCATATTGAGGCAATCTTTGTCACAATGTGACGTTCGACCATGGTATAATATTATACCTAAGAGATTAATATTATAAACCCGAGGTATATAAACCCTAGGATAAATATTATAAACATGGTTGACTAGTACTATGGTTGACCATGGCTAATTTTCATATTGAGACAATATTTTTCAAAATGCAATGCTATATCATTGTTGACCATGCTTCACCACAATTGATTTTCATATCAAGACAATCTTTGTCACAATGCGACGTTGGACCATGGTTGATTTTCATATTCCGAAAATGTTTGTCATAATGTTATGTTCGACCATGGTTGAGCACGATTGATATTATAAACCCAAAGGAAAAATAAACCCGAGGAATTAATACTAAAAACCCAAGGGATTATAAACAAAGGAAATAATATTAAACCCAAGGGAATAATATTAAACCCTAGGTTTATGAACCCTTACATAAATAAACCCAAGGGATTGATATTGATGTTGGACCATGGTTGACCAAGATTCACTTTGGATGACCATGATTGATTTTATAGAACATGGTTAATCATGATTGACCCAAGGGATTAACATTAAAAACCCAAAGGGATTAATCCTAAAACCCCAAGGTATTATAAACCCAAGGGAATACTATTAAACCTAAGGGATTAATATTATAAACCCAATGTATACAAACCCTAAGATAAATATTATAAACCCAAGGAATTAATACTAAAAATCCAAGGGAATAATATTTAACCCAATGGATAAATATTATAAACTCGATGTATATAAACGCTAAGATAAATATTATAAACACTATAATAAACATGGTTGACCACGACTGATTTTCATATTGACACAATCTTTGTCATAATTTGACATTGGACTATGTTTGACCATGGTTTATTCTCATATTGAGAAAACCTTTGGCACAATGCAACATTGGACAATGGTTGTTGTTGAGAGATTAAATTGTCAGATTAAATCCCTTAGGATTAATTGTCAACTCGAGGTTCGTAAGCACGAATTTCCTTGTGCTTCCTCTGTTTAGCCTATGTCAGAGTTTAATGTTTTCCTTATTAAGGATTTATGAAATAAATACTTGTAAATATTACCGTCTAATGAGCAAACCCAACAATCAAATTTTACCTAAAATATTCACAAATCCCAATATTCAAATCTACATTGAGTATCCCTAGTAAAAATGAACTTCTATTCACACCAAACCCTAATCAAACTGTGCATGTTGGTACCAGTCTCTATATGAAAAATCACTCAATCGTTCTCAACAAGTAAATGACAATTCTTTGAAAGAAATCAAACACCCCTATGATGATCGTCACTCGGCTTATTAAATTATTGATGCCATAATCATTTGTTACCAGAGTAGATAATGATAACTATTCTATAACAATCCAATTATGAATTCAACAAGTGATCTATCCTGTTAATGCTTCAATCAACCAATTATTCTGTACTTGAGGGTTTATGTTCAAATCAAAGTTTAGGGTTCAAGTACTATTGGAAGAATTACTCTATTCTGCTTATCTTGTTTTTTGTATTCAATGGATCACTTACAGAGTTCTAATAAATGAAAGAAACTATGATACCTATCTCACTCAATGCTCAACTATCAATCCTAAGGCTATACCTAATTCTATAGTTAAGTAAATCCCTACCTCTTGCTGCTATAAGTCATAACAATGATTTATTCATGGAGTAAACACCCAAATATATGAACTGAGAAAGAATTCATTCAAAGAAGACTACCTTTTTTCACAAAAGTGAGGAAGATTGTTTCAATTTACCATTAGTGCTAGCAATTAAATGAACAGAGAAGATAAATGGCAACTATGGAATGGTTTTCTTAGAAACGTCCCTGTAATATTTATACCAATTTGCAATGCATAAATCTGCAATAAAACAAGTTAGTTAATTAATTGTGCAACCTAGACATTCTCATATTCAAACCATCAATTCAACAATTAGATTGATTTCATTAAGTCTTTCAAATGATCTAGCTAGTTTCATCCTAAAATGCCTCTGTAATGATTAACTTAAATCGATTCTTGTCAATAAAGCAAAGGTTAATTTGAGGGAAGGGGATGAGGCTTGTTTAATCAATCAAATTCATTTTCCATCTACGACTACTCAAAATATTAAGGACTCAGACATTTGCTATGGGTGAAAATCCAAACATATTGATGACTATGCAGGGTGTTCCAAGCAAAGGCAGCAAACAATGGGATGGCTCTAGTTCGAAGTGTGCGGTTTCACACTGAAATTTAATTGCAACTCAGGAAATGACAAATATTCTACAAGTGTAACTAATAACCAATCAACCAATTAATAATTCAGGCACGTAACTATAAAATAAAAGGATATTTAAGAAAATCTAAAGTTGCAGTGTCACTACTGTTTCAAAATACAAACAATCCTAGATGGGTGGGTCTGGACACACCTGGGGTTGGATAAGTTACAACAGTTTAAATGATTCGATGCACATTTAACACATAGACTTCATTTCATCAATGTATTTGGAAATCACTTTAGAACAATAGCATTACGATTGTATTCAAAATGGCTCGATCATACATAAAAATTGTTTCATAAGTTTAGTGCCACAGTGCTACAGTCTACTCCCTTTAAATATTACATTCAGTCGCCTTTATAGGCATTTACTAACAATTAAACATAAGCTAAAAATAATGAGTGAATCCACATTACCCCTTTCAGGTGAGTTGGTTTCAAACAGGCATCTTGAATTGGTCTATCCATTCGTAACCAATTCCCAATTTTGTATATGTTATAATCAAAGGAAATCGGACAAGGATCTCAGGATCATGATGTGTACTACTTGTGGTTGCGCCCTATCGTCTTCAAAAAAATGTTGCAACCTTATCCATTTTGTTACTTGAGTGCCCATCTGCATATAGCCCTTGAGTACTGAAGTAGAAGGTCTTCATGCATTAACTGCTCCTTCTGGGGATCGACCTGCACATTCTGCTCAGAGTCTACACTAGATAATAGTAATAAGTTAGTTTGAGAATATGCCACTTCTATTTACTTAAGCCTACTAATAATTAGTTGAATGTAACTATGAGAAGGTTTACCTCAAGCGGAGAGTAGAGATAGGATTAGGATAGTGATTTAGTAGAGAAATGGGTTCCATGGTAACAAAAAGGGGCAAAATTGGGAATTAAATCCGACAGTAATAAGAACAAAACTGACGATCAACATTCTCGCATGCTTAGCCTGATGCATGTCCTCATGCATCCAACAAAAAGGAGCTGTGCCACTAAAGGAGACTGTTGTCACAGACTAGCAGTCTTGATGAGGACTTTTATCCCTTTTCCAATCCGTGGTGAACACTTCTGGAATTGCAACGCTAGTCCCTTAGTGTTCAATCATTTCACAGGTTTATTCTGAGCAGCCTTCCAACATAGGAGGTGCTTATTTTTGCGTACCAAGGCATCATTCTGCGCATACAACTTCATATTTGAATCTTGGACTTTTTGGTTTATGTCCTTCACAAATGGAAACAAAATCTTATATTTGTGTGCATACTGTCTCAGTTTAGCAATTGTCTTCCACAACTTCACAACCTTGATTTTCAATTTTTCGTTTGCATCCAGTGTAGGACTCTTAGTCAGCGTTGTGGATTGCTGTGAAGCATTCCCTCTTGGCAATTTTCCCTTCTTCTTCTTAGATGGTAACTGATGTGAGGTAGGCTTTGCAGCGTTCTCACCCGTTGTTGGTTCAGTAGGAGAGAAAGCCTCCATATCCCATGTGATATCCTCAGGGATTTGGAGCTTCATCAAGGTCTTGACCTCCTTTTCTATGGCAATTGGGACTGTGGAGGATTGTCATTGTGGGAGGACGAAACATGGACATGGACCGAGCTAGTTCCTTTGACCATGGTTTGTGGTGTGTGGCCCGTACTATGGGTTCGTCAATGTCCTTGAACTAAATTTTCGGCCATAGCAATCGGGGGAGTGTTACAGGGAAATGAGGGTCTTCGATGCTTCGGCTTTGAAGTGATGTTTTTAGGATTGAAGGGGGGTTTCTCTAGGGAGTCCAAAGCATTTCTATGTATCATGGGGCTTTGGACCGGTTGGATGGGTTCTACCTGATCATCTTTCCTCTTTCGTGATGAGCTTGCAGGGGTCTCCTTCAGAACTTTTCGTGTGCCATCCTTCACATGATCTATAGCCATAGGAGGGGGTGCAAAAATAGGGGTAGGAGAATGGGTAGGGGTAGATATAGACCTTGATGGGGAAGTGGTTTCTTTAATTTTGAGGGATTTTCCCACTATACACTACCTGCCCTTCATTTGTGTCTCCTATCCAGGGAATGCTTCTATGAGGAAGTCCCCCCATGATTGCTTCCGTTGCCTCAGCTAAATAACCAATAAAATCTTGATTAAACTGTGGTGATATAATGTCATGTCGGGCTTTTTTCCTTGTGATTGTATTCCCTTACCCATTTTGCGCAAGCTCAACCTTAGGAAATGAGGGATATTAAGATGTTTACCCTCTGTGAAGTGAACCAAGAGCCAGATATGATAGAGGAAGACCACAGCGAACCTCCCTTCACAGGTTACAAAACGTTGCAGCATGGTTAGAAGTGGATACCATCGCTCTTCTATGCAATTACGAAGCACCTCCTTTTCTAACTAATTGACTTGTAAGTTGACTTTAAGAACCCTGTGCAATTCGGTATTTCCAACTGGTCACCTTTGAATAATTTATCACCATCAGTTGGTAGACTCATGGCCTTACTAATTGATTCCTCTATGATTTTAAAGCTCAAGTTATCGACTTGGGCATTTTCACCATCGAAGCTCTTACCAAATGCGAGCGTTACTTGGTTGTTATAGCCTTGGAACTTCTAGAGAAAAGAAATCCAACCTTTTTCTTCGAGGCTTTGTTTACACTGCTCATACTCTGGGCTACACAAGAACTGAAAGAAGGTTGGTTCGTGTCTATCTGCTCCCATGGCGCCTATGGTTCAACTATAATTTACGCTGCTAGAATCAGATCAATTCTCGGTGATTGTTGTGATAATTGATCTGGCATAGGGTATTGGTTCCATAATGGCCATCGAATACTAGGGATTGGTTCCATGGTGGCAATCGTTCCGCCTTCTTTGTTGGGAAGTGCAGGCACTTGAGTGCGGAATGCAGTCTGTGGGGAGAGCATGCGATCCCCTTTGTGATGAGGCGACGGGTTACCACCATGATGACATGAGGTATTATGAAATGATAGTTAAGCAGGAAGTGATTATTATGACACAATAAGGATGAATCACCAGTGATGATCATGGAATACTCGAGGAACATTTGTTTATAAAATTGAGACTTAGGAAAGCGAGATGTGAAATGAATGATTATGATGATCAGATGATAGATCCCAAGGAGTGCTTCAAAATGATTAACACTTAACTACTCATTAGTAAAACTCAAGCAAAAACAAGTGCACACCTTAACCACTTAAGTGATTTGCATCGCGTGTGAGCTCCATGTGCTTGAACAATGCCTCTTGCAATTGCATGTGTGGTGTCCGAATTTGGAAGATTGACATGCTTTACCTTGGTGGATAGAATAATAATCCTATGGACCTATTCTTTAATTCTTAGTGAATTTATAGTCCTAATCATTCCTTGACTGCATATCAGACATGCCTGGGTTTACACAATGAATGTTGCAAGGTGGTCTTGTGTGTGTGTGTTTTGGCAATAACTGAGGGGTTGTAGGACCTTTTTTTAAGCAAGCTCCTAGGCCCATATGTGCAATATGAGACACATTATAGGACAGAGTAAGGCACAAAATCTTTTATAATATAAAAATATTTGTATTAACCAAAAACACAGTCATCCGAATAGAATCAGGTAGCACCAGATTCTGAGATTCACACAAAAAAAACATTTGGAATGAACATAGTGTAGTGTATAGTTCAACTGCCACCCTCCTGAAATTTCCAGCCTACATATCATAGACTAGATTGCTTGTTATCTTGATAAATAATTGCTTACCATCCATGGATTTTAACCAAGCCTGGAATGGCGATTGCGTGGGGCATTTCTTTTTAGGGAGCTGGAAATGGCCAGAAAGAGAGCTCCAGGGGGGGTTATTTTCTGTAGTTATTCCTTTGGGCCCAGAAAAGAATAATTCTCAGCCCATAGGATCCCTATGCTACTAATACCTTATTATTTTAAGGAGCCTAAAGTAGTTGGTACTCAAGGCATTCTTATTTAGAGATTCTAAATTTTGCGAAGTAGACTCCACAGGTTTCCTTTCTGTAATCATTTCCTTGAGCCCGAAAAAGAACAATTATGTACTCAAGGAATCCCTAGACTACTGTTGGTCCATTTCATTTACGAGCGTAGATTAGCCATTGCTTGGGGGCTTCATTTACAGAGTTTGAAGGCTTCCAAAGGGGACTCCAAAAGTTCCTTTTCCATATGTAATCCACTAGGCCTAGTTAAAGGGATAAACTTTCTCCTAGTGAATTCCTACTTTATTCTACATGGGTTGTGGGGAGGGCCACCTGTGGATAACAAAAATGATAGCCCACTGTTATCTATATTATATATATATATATAGATATATAATTAATTAATTAACTTAACCAACAAGGGGCTGGTCCTGTGCATGAATCAGCTCCAATCCTAGGTCCTTTTGAATTTCCTGCAAAAACTGATCATGTGAGAGTGGCTTATGATAAACTTTAAGTTGATGACCATTTACCATAAAATAAGTCCTGCCATTATCAATAGTACAGATGTGAACTAAGCCATTATCAAAAACATCAATTACCTCATATGGTCCCAACCATCTAGTAGATAATTTACCTTTGAAGTGCTTAAACTTACTATCGTATAATAAGGCCCAGTCGCCTGGATGGAAGACTTTCTTCTTAATGAATTTATCGTTCCATCGAGCTCTTTGGTTCTGTACTAATGATGGTGGTAGGCATCATGTCAAATTTCATCTAGCTCATTCAATTGCATCAATCTTTGTTCTTGAGCCTCATTTAAATTCATGCCTAATTGAATAGTTGTTCTAAATGTTTTACCTGAAATTCAATGGGAAAAAGTACTTGTTTACCATAGACTAGTTCATAGGGAGTATGCCCAATCACATTTCTCCAAGTGATTCGATAAGCCCAAAGTGCCTCTGGTAATTTTTTTGCCCAATCTCTGTGATGCAGTTGGATTGTCTTTGTGAGGATGGATTCCAACACCTTGTTCATGGACTACACTTGCCCACTAGCTTGGGGGTGGTAGGGAGTCAATTTGCCATGCTTCACTTGGTATTGTTTTGTAACTGCCTTGACTAGCTTTGATGTAAATTGGGTTCCTTGGTTAGTGAAAATTTCTCATGGGACCCCAAATATTGTAAAGATGTCCTCAATTCTACTACCACCTTTTCTGTGGTAGTGTACAGTGCCTTAGCCTCCACCAACTTGTTGACATAATCAGTACATACCAAAATATATTTTTTCTTATTTGACATTAGGGAGATGGGCCCTACGAAGTCCAATGCCCACTTCTCAAAGGCTTCAATAGCAATTTTTGGGTGAAGGGGAATTTCATCGAAGGCCACTCGCCTCCCCATTCTTTGGCAAGTGTCACAACTTAAAACAAACTTCTTGGCGTCCTTGAAGAGCATAGGCCAATAGTATCTGGTGCAAAGAACTTTATATTCCATCCTTTTATTGGCAAAATGGCTGCCACAAAGCTCATTATGACTGGCATTTAGAATGTCATGCATTTCGCCTTCCCACACATATCACCTTATAATCAAGTATGGACCTATATAGAATAGATCTCCCTCAATCCATGAGTAACTCGCACTGTGTTGCACTATTTTATGCCTTTCCTGAGTCGACATGTTCTGAGGTAGTTTCTTTGATACCAAATAATTGGCAACATCAGCAAACAAGGAGTAACGGTCAAAATGGAAAATAGATCTTCATCTGGAAATTCATTGGGCATTGTAATTGGCATGCTTCCCTACGTGAGATTTAAACGAGATAAAAAGTTAGCTGCCAGATTATACCTTCCAGGCCTATCAATTATAGTTATGTTAAATTCTTGTAAAAGCAACAACCATCTAGTTATCCTAGTGTTAGTAATTGGTTTATTCATTAAAAATCCAACAGCAAAATGATCTGTATGGACAAATGTCTCATAACCAGTAATATAATGTCTATACTTCCCTATGGCATGTTTAACTGCTAGAATCTCCTTTTTAGTGACTGTGTAATTTAATTTAGCGGGGGAGAGGTTTTTGCTAACAAAGTAAATGGCATAGCAAAACATATCCTCCCTTTGTCCCAAAACTACCCCCAGTGCGGTATCTGAAGCATCTGTACAAATGTGAAATGGTAAGGACCAATTTGGTCCTCTTAGCACCAAAGCTATAGACAATTTTTCCTTCAGTACCTAAAAAGCCTATTGACAGTCAACATTCCATACAAAGTCAGCATCTTTAGCTAACAATTTAAATAATGGTGTTTCTATTATAGTGAAATTTTTAATGAATCTTTGATAATATCCTGCATGCCCTAGAAAACTTCTTACCTCCTTTTACAAACTCAAAATAGGGATACGTGAAATTACCTCAATTTTTCTGGATTGACTTGAATTCCATCAAATGATACATGGTGGCCTAGAACAATTCCCTTAGTTTGCGTCATCCTACATTTATCACTACTATGGGCCAGGTCAGCTTCTTAACAGCAGATCAATACCTTTTCTAGATTCTCCAAGGCTTGCAGGAAATCATCCCCATAGACTGTGAAGTCGTCCATATAGACTTCCATAGTCATGGATTAGGTCAGAAAATAGCAAGCATAACTCTCTAGAAGGTGGAAGGGGTGTTATAGAGACTGAAGGGAAGGACTTTATACACATAAGTACCCCATGGACATGTAAAGGTAGTATTTTCCTGGTCCTCTTCATCTATTTGTATTTGATTGTATTCGTTATAACCATCTAGAAAAGAAAAATATTTCTTACCTAAGAGTGTGTCGAGAACTTGATTGATAAAAGGCAAAGGAAAATAATCGTGCAGTGTGGCCTTGTTTAATTCTCTATAGTCGACACAGATTCACCATTTGCCATTCTTCTTTGGGACTTCTACTAAAGGCGACACCCACTTGCTATCAGAAATGGGGTAAATGAAATCTGTGACCAAAATTTTCTGAATCTCATCGTTAACAATATCTTTTAATGAAGAAATCATTCACCTCTGGGGTTGTCGAACAGGTCTCATTTCTTCATTTGTGTAGATATTATGGATGAAAGTGTCTAGATGTATACCTCCCAATTCCAATTAATCCCATGCATATGATCGAGTTTGTTCACGAACCATGCTCATCAACTATTGTTTTTGTTCTGCAGTCAATCTTGTGCTAATATGTAGAATTTTCCCTTCAAATATTTCCACAAGTTCTGTGGTGAGCTTGTGGCTCTCCTCCATAGTGGAAAATGAGGAAAATACAACCAGATGGCAGGTTTCTTGAAACTCATCACTAAACACATGCTGATAACCATTAAACGAGATGGGATAATTAATGCAAGAACTATCATCTAGAAACTGTTGCAAAACATGCTCGTCAGAGTGTTCTTGGAAACCTCTAGACTGTTCTAATGTTAATAATGGAAACATGCAGTCTTCATTTCCATAAGGAGTTTTGAGCCATATTGGTACTTCGGCATCTGTTTGAGTAGGTGGAAAGATGGACAGCGTTTGATTGTGAGATACATTTGAAATAGTCATTTCCCCATTTTTGCATCCAATGACGGTGTTTGCAGTTGCCAGCCATGGCCTTCCCAGGACCACAGGGTGTCCGAGTCTAGAGATTTTTGGAGAAATGACTACAAAGTTTATAGGGTATTTCCAGGAGGAAATAGTGACTACTATATCTTCCAAGGATCCTATTGATTTGACAATGGATTTATTTTCCATCTCTAAATGGATAGGGGTGGTTTTCAATCCATTCAGTGGTAGTGATGTCATTATTTCGTAAGGCATTGCATTTATTGCAACCCCTAAATATACAAGAGTATTTGTTAGAAGCACTCCATTTATTTTGCTAGTGATGATGGGATTTCTAGGATCACTGTATTTGGCAGGCAGGTCTGAAATCATCATGGACATTTGACTTATAATTTTGACATTCTAGTTTTTATGCCTTTTTCTCCTTGGTTTCTTGATACAAAGATCCTTGATGATTTTAGTGTATATAGGGATGTCTCAAATTTCTTGTAAAAGTGGTATTTTAATACAGTCGTTTCTAAGTTCATTTTCTAGGTCATATTCAAGTGGGACCTCTTCTTTCCTTACTATTAGTCTCTCTGGGTATGGTGGTTCAGTTAATTATTCGTTCGTTGTTTGTTGTTTTTCATTTTTTAATTGTTTTTCGGATGACAAGGAGGGAACCTCTTCTTCAATAACCACAGCTGATTTTCCTTTATTAACTGTTTTCCCTGATTGTAACTGAATTTCGTTCATAGGAATGGCCGTAATCATGTATGTCAGAAAGGGCTGGATATCTATGTTTTGCACCGGTTCAGGTGTCCTATTATGATTTGGGTTAGGTATGGGTTGTGCAAGCAGGAGTGTAGGCCATGGAGGGTTTATATTAGTTGGTGCCTATGGGGGTGTTGTGTTAGTAGGCATAGGTAGAAATTGATGCATAGGAGGTGTTGTGTTGGCAGGCGCTTGTAGCAATTGATGTAGAGGGGGTGGAAACTACATAGGTTGTTGGTACATATTAGGATTATATGTCTGTTGATAGGTTTTCATGGTTGGGTTGTATGCAATACTTTGTATAGTTGGATAAGGTGTGTAGAATTGGGATTGAGGTTGATAGATGGTGGTATAAGGGCTCCTTCTCCAATTTTGGTTCTAGGTAGTACTTTGAGCACCACAAGGGGAGTAGGATGCAGGAAAAGTACAAGGTTGAGTATGGCTATACCCTTGGAAATTTGGGTCTGGGAGTGCACTGTGACTCTGACTTCTCCAGGTGGGTCTCTTGGCTGGTTGAGCTTGGTCAAGGGTTTTAGTATTACCTTTGCAAATAGCCTATAGACTAGGGAGTTATGGGCACTTATCATTTTGGTGCTCTAGAGTGAAGATTCCACAAACTTCTATAGAACTCAAAGGACATTTCCTCTCTGCATGTTTCCGTCTACACTTGGGATAAAAGACTGCCATAGCTGCGTTTTCATCCTCATACTTTTGGTTGACTTTCATGGTGTCAAGCTAGTTGTTGATTGTTTTTAAGATGTCAGTTTTGAAATTTTCTAATAGGTTTCCTAGTTCAACCCTAGTGACAGTATTAGCCACAACTTTCTTCTACACATAGTCTTGAGAATTGTCTCTAAGCTCACGAAGCTTTTTAGCTACTTTAGCTTGGCTCCTAGATTAGGTGCAACAAAGGTCAATGACTTCAGCAAAGGATTTCTTATAAATGTCCCCACCACTAAGCAAGTTTAATGTCTCTATACAGTCATCTCTTAGCCCTCCTAAGGACATTGTTATGATGATTTTTAAATCTAGGGTATTTCCACAGGATTTATGAAAGTTGTATAAGAACCTCTCAAGATACACCTTTAGGTTTTCATCTTCAGTTTGTTGCATCCTAAGGATACCACTGATGTCCCTACTCTTACAAAAGTCATGATATTTTTTTGGAAAGGTTAACCTCATGTCATCCCATGTGTATATGGTATGCTTTCCTAAACTCATGAACCACCTAAGGGCTACGTCTTTTAATGTAATGGGAAACAATTTGATTTTGTGTGCATCGTCATAATAGTTATAGCTAAGACATAAGATATCGAACTTGAAAAGGAAAGCATTGGGATCTTCGGATGATTTATCATAGAATAGTGGTAGAGATGCCATCGGAATGTTCTTCATATTAATGTCACGAGTTACATCTAGGATAGGGAACCCGAAAGTAACTTCTTCCTCTTCTTCTTCCTGGTTTCCCCCAAGTAGGTTAACGTTCCTTCTAGGGCCTTCTCCTTCCTCTTCGTTCTCGTCATTGTGTCCGTCTTCATGCCTAGCATGCTCCATCTTTGCGATAGGTACCCACTAGGTTTACTGATTATGTTGTGGATCTGGGGTGTTGGAACACGGTAAATATTGGTTGACTTCTCATCCAAGAGGTTTGGTTGTTCCACTGGTTCTTCTACAGGGTTGTCAAAGATAATTTCCTGAATTATTCTTTCTTCTTGATCAAATAATTCTTGATCCAAAACCATGTTGGCATCAACACTTCCTCCTTCTTATCTTAGACCTCCATATCGATTAGCAACAGTTAAAACAGGTATATTGATGGATCCAAAAGTTGTAGGAAATTTAGAATTTGAAATAAATCTACCCTTGTTGTCCCTAGGTCTACCTATACTCTTATGCATAAACATGAAGGAAATATAAATTCAAGAACAAATAGTGATTGGTCAGACTTTGGAGCAACCCCACAAAAGTGGATGCGTGGCTCTTCACTCATGTCTTACCATACTCTCTTCACCCTCTGATAGTTCTGTAGGTTCTTGAAACCCAAATGATAGTGATTATCTAAATAAGAAATGGAAATTTCCCCTACAACGGTGCCAAAATGTTGAGAGATTAATTTGTCATATTAAATCCCTTAAGATTAATTGTCAACCCAAGGTTCGTAAGAACAACTTGCCTTGCGCTTCCTCTATTTAGGCTATGTCAGAGTTTAATTTTTTCCTTATTAAGTATTTATGAAAGAAATATTCACAAATCGTATCGTCTAATGAGAAAACCCAACAATCAAATTTTACGTAAAATCTTCACAAATCCCAATATTCAAATCTACACAGAGTATCCCTAGTAAAAATGAACTTCTATTCACACAAAACCCTAATCAAATGGTGCATGCTAGTACTGGACTCTATATGAAAAATCAGTCAATCGTTTTCAACAAGCAAATGACAATTCTTTGAAATAAATCAAACAACCCTATGATGATCGCCACTCAGCTTATTAAACTATTGATGCCATAATCATTTGTTACAAGAGCAGATAATGATAACTATTCTATAACAATCCAATTACGAATTCAACAAGTGACCTATCCTGTTAATGCTTCAATAAACCAATTATTCTGTACTTAAGGGTTTATGTTCAAATCGAATTTTAGGGTTCAAGTACTGATTGGAAGAATTATTATGTTCTGCTTATCTTGCTGTTTATATTCAATGGATCACTTACAGAGTTCTAATAAATGAAAGAAACTATGATACCTATCTCACTCAATGCTTAGCTATCAATCCTAAGATTATACCTAATTCTGTAATCAAGTAAATCCCTACCTCTTGCTGCTATAAGTCATATCAATGATTTATTCATGGAGTAAACACCTGAATATATGAACTGAGAAAGAATTCATTCAAAGGAGACTACCTTTTTTCACAAAAGTGTGGAAGATCATTTCAATTTACCACTAGTGCTAGCAATTAAATGAATAGAGAAGATAAATGGAAACTATGGAATAGTTTTCATGGAAACGTCCCTGTAATATTTATACCAGTTTGCAATGCATCAATCCACAATAAAACGAGTTAGTTAATTATTTGTGCAACCCAGACATTCTCATATTTAAACCATCAATTAAAAAATTCGATTGAGTTCATTAAGTCTTTCGAATGATCCATCTAGTTTCATCCTAAAATGCCTCTGTAATTATTAACTTAAATCAATCTTATCAATAAAGCAAATGTTAATTTGAGGGAAGGGGACGAAGCCTGTCTAATCAATTGAAGTCATTCTCCATCTACAACTACTCAAAATATTAAGGACTCAGATATTCACTATGGGTGACAATCCAAACATATTGATGACTATGCAGTGTGTTCCAAGCGAAGGAATCAAATGATGGGATGGCTCTAGTTCGAAGGGCGCGGTATCACACTGAAATTTAATTGCAACTTAGGAAATGACAAAGTCTCTGAAAGCGTAACCAATAGTCAATCAACCAAGTAATAATTCACACATAGAACTGTAAATGAAAAGGAGATTTAAGGAAATCTAAGGTTGCAATGTCATTGCTATTTCAAAATACAAACAATCCCAGATGGGTGGGCTCGACCACACCTGGGGTTGGATAACTTATAGTATTTTAAAAGATTTTATGCACAATTAAAACATAGACTTCATTCCATCAACACATTTAGAAATCACTTTAGAACAATAACATTACGATTGTATTCAAAATGGATCAATCATACATAAAAACTATTTCATTAGTTTAGTGCCATAGTGCTAGGGTCTACTCCCTTTACATATTACATTCAGTCTCCCTTATAGGCATTTACTAATAGTTAAACATAAGCTAAATATAATGAGTGAATCCACATTACTCCTTTCAGGTGAGTTGGTTCAAATAGGCATCTCGAATTGGTCTATCCATTCGTAACCAATTCCCAATTTTGTATATGCTATAATCAAAGGAAATCGGATGAGGATCTCAGGATCATGATGCATGCTACTTGTGGGTGTGCCCTCTCATATTCCAAAAGATGTTGCAACCTTATCCATTTCATTACTTGAGCGCCTATATACATATAGCCCTTGAGTACCGAAGTAGAAGGTCTTCATCCATCAACTGCTCCTTTTGGGGATTGACCTACACATTCTATTGAGAGTCTACACTAGATAATAGTAATAAGCTAGTTTGAGAATATGCCACTTCTATTTACTTAAATCTACCAATGACTAGCTAAATGCAAACATGAGAAGGTTTACCTCGAGTGGAGAGTAGAGATAGGATTAGGATAGTGATTTAGTAGAGAAATGGGTTCCATGGTAACAAAAAGGGGAAAAATGGGGAATTAAATCCGACAGTAATAAGAACAAAATTGAGGATCAACAGTTGCGCATGGTTGACCATGGTTGATTTTCATATTGAGACAATATTTGTCACAATGTGACCATGGTTGACCGGTTAGATAATATTTAACACAATGCAATGTTGGAACATGGTTCACCATGGTTGATTTTCATATTGAGACAATCGTTGTCACAATGAGACATTGGTTGGTTTTCATATTGAGAGAATATTTGTTACAAAGTGACGATGGATCATGGATGACCATGATTATAAACCCAAACATTAATATTATGAACCCTATGAATAATATTATACCATAGAAATATGAGCATTTATATTAATAAACCCAAGGGATTAATTCTAAAAACTCAAGGGATTATAAACCCAATGAAATAAAATTAAACCCAATGATAAATATTATAAACCCATGGTACAAAAACCCTAAGATAAATATTATAAACTCAAGGTATATGAACCCTAAGATAAATATTATAAACACTAAAATAAACATGGTTGACCATGGTTCATTTTCATATTGAGACAATATTTTTCACAAATTGACATTGGACCATTGTTGATCATGGTTCAACATGATTTACTTTCATATCGAGACAATCTTTGTCACATTGTGATGTTGGGCCATGGCTTATTTTCATATTGAGAAAATATGTGAAAATGTGATGTTGGACCATAGTTGACCATGATTATAAATGTAAGGGATTGATATTAAGCCTAAGGATTTGGATGATAAACCCTATGAATAATATTAAACCCTAGGAAAATGAACCCTTAGATTAATAAACCCAACATAATAATATTATAAACCCAATAGACTAATATTACAAACTTAGTGAAATAATAAAATCAAGGGATTAATACTAAAAACCCAAGGGATTAATATTATAAACTCTATGTATATAAACCCTAAGGTAAATACTATAAACCCTAAAATAAACATGGCTGACCATGTTTTACCATGGTTGATTTTCATACTGAGATAATATTTGTCATAATGCTATGTTGAAGAATGGTTGACCATGGATCACCATGGTTGTCACAATATGATGTTGCACGAAGAGAATATTTGTCACAATGAGACCATGGTTATTGACCATGATTGACCATGGTTCATTTTCATATTGAGACAATATTTTTCACAATGTGACGTTGGAACCTGGTTGACCATGGTTCATTTTCATATTGAGACCATATTTGTCATAATGTGACATTGGAACATGGTTAATTTTCACCCTTGTCACAATGTCACATTGGACCATGGTTGATTTTCATATTGACACAATATTTGTCACAAGGAAAGGAAAATGAGTGTCCACAAATACTTATCAACATGCTTGATCATTTTTGGAAAAGACACAAGAAAAAGTTTGAGTCCTATTTTTTTGGAATGTAAATAACCACTAAAAAATAAAATTTAATAAAATGTCACATAAAATAATGTCCATTTAGATCATGGATGGTAAAAAATATAAATTATTATAATATTATTTTAGATTTTTAATTTATTTATTTATTTCAATGGTAAATAATTAACATTTGTTTTATTTTTATTTTTTAAATGTGTGCAATAAATATTAGTAATTTCTTAATCTTCCAATATTTCTTAGTTTTACAATGGAAATTAATTTTTAAAATATTTTACTTAATTTTATACATATAAATCATAATATTATTTAAGATTTTTAATTAATTAACTAATTTCAATGTTAAATAATTAACATTTGTTTCTACTTTTATTTTTCTAAATGTGTAATATAATCTCTTTGAGTGTAATCACATGGTTAATCACTATCTCAAGTTGGCACTAGTTTGAGATTAAGCTATAATAACAATTATCGCTTACCAATGTAAAAAATCATTAATTTCACTTTTAAATTCAGTTCATTTAGACTTATTATATAGCCATTTATTTAAAATAAATACAATTACTTATATGTTATAGTTAAACTAATAATAATTTAGTCTTTTACTTAAATAGAATTGTATCTTAACTTTATTATTTTCAATTATTTTTTCTAAGACCACAAGAATCAGTATCAACTATCACTATTTTACAAACTAAAAATTTCATTAATGACACAAAATTCTAGTGTACAATATACCTCCTTAAATATAAGACACAAAAATTGTACCATACCACTCAAGCTAATTCCTCTCACTTATTATTTTGAATCTTAAAATTCCATAGTTATCAAATTAACAATTTTAATTTTTCAAAATTTAAATGGAAAAGACATTATAGCCCACTTTAAATTAGAAACACTTAAATGGAAAAAACATTATAGCGTGTCTGCAATGTCTCCAAGGTTCTACGCGCAGGTTAGATGCTTACCAAATATTTTAGATTGTTATTTTTCCAATGCTGGTCAGTAATGCTTCTAAACTACCTCTCGAATACTCATGGTTTCCCTTCTTATTGCACCAATCCAAGTGCAAGGGTTGTACTTGGCCTCTGAACAATTACTTAGTTCCAAGTGAAGAACCATGCTCCTGCTCGTAATTCTTTCCACCATTTAGTCAATATTTACAGTATTCCACAGTGATCAAGGTTATCTTACTTTGACACCTTAGGGTTTTTCTAACGGCCTCCTTTGTGACCAGATTCCTTCTCGTGGAGTGAATTCTCAACTTAATTCTTCACGTAAGTTTTAGTGTGAGAAAGATATGCATTTATTTTTGTTTTACTGGTTGTTTAGAGTTCATATCTCCCGAGCTTATGTTGGTTGCAGATTCCCCAAATATTGGGAATTGGATAAACATGGGCGCGTTCAATTTTTTGACTGCGCCCATGTCCATCCGATTCCCGAATATTTGGAAAATCTGTAATCTACTTAAGAACGTCCGTATATATCTCACAGTTTTTGAATTATGGCGAGGTGAAATCTCTTGGCTCTTATTTGGGTTCGCTATCTAACTTGGTTAGATTTTACTCAGCCTCTGACTCCCAATTGTACTTGCTCCATGTTCCTCATGAGCTTATAAACTCCAAACTTGGTTATCTTTTATGGAGATCGAGACTCCATATACAACATTATTGTTATGTATTTCTGTTGTTTGTATTCAGTTTGTTAAGATAGCTGAGAGATTTATTCGCTTAGGCACTAAAGAGGGTTTTTATGTGCCTTAATACTTGTGCACGCACTTAACATTATAAGAGGAATGTTGAATCTCACTGATGTCTCTCTGTCATCAGGAATTTTGCATATTGTGGTGTTAATGAACTATTTTGGATCGAACTGTTGTTGAATGTTTTCCTTGTATATCAAATTTTAATATAATTTTCTAATTTATATTGTATCAATCTATTTTCTTATGGCTTAATAAGTATTTGATACTCTATAAATGACTTGTGTTTTGACTTTATGTGTTTATTAGAATTTTTTTAAGGGTGGTTCACGGAAAAATCCAGGTAAAATCTAAGTAGATCAACCTGAAGGGATCTACCCACGAACTAAACTAGCAAGACTAGAAAGGCGTAACCCCAAAGGAATCAAGGAGATTTGACCATGTGACCTCCTGATAGGTGATCTACTAAGCCAAACTAGCAAGGGGTTATTTGACCCGGTGACCGCTTGATAGGTGAGATACTTAGCCAAACCAGCAAGGCATAACCCCAAGGGCAATGAGGAGATTTGACCCCGTGACCTCGTGATAGGTGAGGTACTTAGCCAAACTTGTAAGGGGTTATTTGACCCTATGACCTCCTGATAGGCAAGGTACTTAGCCAAACTAGCAAGGCATAACCCCAAGGGCATCGAGGAGATTTGACCCCGTGACATCCTGATAGGCGACGTACTTAGCCAAACTAGCAAAGGGGTATTTTACCCCATGACATCCTGATAGGTGAGGTACTTAGCCAAATTAGCAAGGTGTAACCCCAAGGGCATCGAGGAGAATTGACCGTGTGACCTCCTGATAGGCGAGGTACTTAGCAACAAGAACTTGACCAAATTAGCTATCCCTTGGGGCTTATGCGTTTATTAGATTATAATGCTCCTTGTTGCCATTACTTGGAGAGGAACAATGTTTCCTTAAGCTAAGAATGTGTTGTTGGTTATTGAAAGAATTTATTTCCTGTCACTACAAGAATTTATTTCTATTACTTTTCTTTTCTGAGCATACTAGTTGCATGAATAAGGAAGTTTAATAATAAGGTATTGTTTCTCCTTGTAAGCTCTGTGCCTGCATATTTGTCCTGAGCATAATAACCCTTTATTTTTCTTGCTAAATGGAAGCTTATTTTCTTTGGTATAAAGTTTGGTACCACAGTCAGTTTTGGAGTAAAGCTTAGGGTCTCCACAATCTTCTAGGTTTTTAATTTCCTATCCTCCTTTCTAATTTCTCATGTGTTTTCGTTCTCGGTAGATACCAAGGCCTACCAAATTTACACAAATTTAAACTGTGTTATGACATGAGAGGGTTTATCATTACCAGAGCAACACTACAACCCCTGTGCTAAGGGTTTTCTCCATAGGTAAGACAAACCCCTAAGACGGGTTTAGATTTGATTCTAACTTAATCTTTGCGGAGCACAAAATATAGTTACCATGATTGTGATGGGTTGATTGTTGTTTGCAACCAGTCGAAGTACGAGATTGCGTCCTAGTTCTTGATGGCGGTCATCCTTAGGATGCAACAGCACACAAAAAATAGGTAATTCCCCCCACAGTTTTGACTACCACCTGCGTGTTCTAGTGACTGCCGTTTTTAGTAATCGTTCCCCTCGCTTTCTAGATACCTTCATATGGTGTGGATTTTCAACATAATTTATCAGGTAAGCCACTTATCATTCTAGGGTAATGAGCAATTATGCTTACAACTTGTTAATTGCAAACTCAGTGATATTTTCTTATCGTGGATGTAGGTGGGAATTTTGGTTCTCACTGAGAGTTCCTACCACCTATTAGAAATTTTTCGGCGAAAAAGACTGACTGCCCACCTTTCATATCCAGCTGAATCCATTTCATCATTTCATTTCCTCATTCACTTCAATTTCCTTATCTGCCACGTTACCAACAATTGAGGATCTGCCACTTAAAAAAAACCCTAGTCGTAGATAAGTTTCAAACGAAAGTATATTCCCAACACATTAAATATTTGTAGTTGATTTAAAAAGTCAACCAACTTTCGTCGACCCGAAAGTTGAAATATATATTCCTTTAGAGAGAAATACGTTAAATCATTCTTCTAAATAGATGTATTATTATTTTTTCATATTTTTATTGCCACCATGAAAAATTATCAATGTCTATCTTCTAATCACATTACCATTGGAAAAGCCAATTTTTCATAATATTTTCTTTTTAAATATTTTATTATATATCTTTTCATATCAACCCATCGAATAAATTAATAAAATTTAAAAACCAAATAAATATTTTCCTTTTCAAAATAAAATTAAAAAGAAATATAAATAAATAACACCATTTAAAAATAAACAGTAAAACAATTATGGAATCAAATGATGAGGGATTCTTGGAGCTCTGCAAACCTAATGACCTCATGGCCATGAGGTAGGTGACACGGAAAACCTCGAAAATCAGCAGACCAACACGGAGAACAAAGCGAACAAGAGGCACAAAAATGATAGAGGAGAACGGGAGGGGAGAGATCCCCTCCTATAGAGATGCAACAGCAGGAGAGGGAACAAGCAATAGCAAACCAGAGGATGAGAAAAGGACATCGGGACCAGTCCTTAGAGCAAGATGGCAGGTGGGAAGCAAAGGTAAATGACTGCCATGCGCAACAAAAAGACCGATATTTTTCATCCCTATGAACAAACTCGAGCATTACTGAAGTTACATGAAAGACCATGCAATGATATGTAAGTTCATTAGAGTCTAGCTGTCTGAGAAAGACTTGACAAGATGGATCCAATAGAAATAGAAATCACGCAGCCACATTGAGCTGAAGCTGGGAGTGCATAGATTCTTTATGATAATCTTCTCTAACCTAAATGACAAAGAAAAAGTATTTTAAAATGGCCCATATTTCCATAACAATGCAGGTTTATTTATGAGGTACTGGGAGGAATGCTACAATCCGAATAAAGAGAAATTCCTAGCAGCGCCCGTATGGGTTAGACTGTTTGGATTACACATGGATTTTTGGGGCCCAGAAATCCTAGAAGGAATAGGGAACAACATAGACAACTTTTTTAAAATAGTGGAATCGACTAAGAAAGGAAGATATACATCCTATGCAAGAATCTGTGTATACATGAACATTCTGAACCCCATTCCATGAACAATAAAATTAGAATACCACGAAGAGGTATGGCAGCAGGCTCTGGATTACAAACACATACCTTTTAGATGGAGAAAATGCCATGATATGGGCACTTCTACAAGGAATTCCCTTTAAATGCTGAGGAGGAAGAAAGAAATACTAAGCAACAAAGGAAAAACATAGAAGACAATGAGGGATTTCAAGAGATCAAATCCAAAAAAAAGCCTGCAAAGGAAACCCCTAAGGAAGGGAGAAAAGAATAGCGGGTTAGAGAAAATGAGGTAAACAGGCTTGAAATCCTGCAGGTAGCAGAAGAAGATGAAGAAATCTAAGTCATGGATTACCAAGAGGAAAAAGAACAGGTAGGCAGAATAAATCAAGATACAAATAACATAAAACAGAAAGCTCCAAGAGAAATAGGGGAAAAGGGGAGAAAAAAAGAAAAGGAGGATAAACAGGAAAATGAAGTAATGGAAATAGACATGAGTAAAGGGGAAGACCCATCAATAGAAGAAGAAATCCTGAGGAAACTACTGGACAAATGGAGGAAACTGGATGGGAGGTTTATCCCAGAAGAGGATAAATGATTATATAAGTAAATATTCCAGAAATACAGAGAAAAACAGGAGCAAGGTGCCACAGGCATGAATGAGAAGTTAGGAATACAACTTGACAACAGCCAAGAACAACAAAGTAAAGGAAGAGGAGGGAAAAAACGAGGAAGGAAAAATCTCCAGGAGTCAATACAGGTAATGGGAGAAATGCTAGTTAATACCGGAAGAGTAGTATCGCTCTCAGTGGTATTCCACCAAACCACCCAACCTTCTCAATGATAATCACATCATGGAATATCAGGGGGATTAACAGTAAGGGTAAGCAAAGGTACCTGGAAGAAAGGATTAAAAAAGAAAAACCCCAAATCATGATGTTGTAAGAAACAAAAATAATGGGGGGAAAAATGGAGGAGATTCTCAAGAAAATCAAGCTTACTTATGAATGCATGACGCTGGATGAAAAAAGGAGTGTAGGGGGTATTACAATTTTGTGGAACCCTGCAGAAGTCATTGTAGACCATTGGATAGGTATGAAGAGGATCCTCTCAGGGAGATTCCGAATGATAGGACAAAGAGAGTGGTTCCTAGTATCAGTGGTTTATGGGACTCATATACTGGTGGAAAGAGAGGCCTTCCTAACATAGTTGCAACAGTTGGGAAACCTACATACAGAAAAACTATGGGTGATAGCAGGAGATTTTAATATGATCACATCCACTGAGGAAAAGAAGGGTGGACTACAATGAGAGGATGCAGACATGGAAAGATTCAGGGAAACCCAAGCAACCCTAAAACTGATTGATGTAAAAACCATTAATGGAAAATATACTTGGAATAATAGAAGAGGAGGCAGCAGGAAGATAGCTTCCAGACTAGACAGGTTCCTGTTGAAGGCCCCGAAAATCAGGTCAACAACAAGGGGGATACTCACCCGGTCCAGACCTTGGTTGGTAGCTCCTTATCTGTTTGGTATAGCGGGTCCGACTGGGGATATGGGACCAGTTTCCCAATTCAGTGTGTGTGTGTGAGAAAGATGGGTGTTTCTGTTCTAAATGGAATACTTCTATCTTAATTCTAATCTCATGCTATGCTATTGTATTCTAATAAATAGAAAAACATCGAAATTTATGCTAACTCAGGGTGTGATCTTTCTTCTATGCGATCTAAAAAGATTTCAAACAATAACTGGTAATAAAGATCATTCAGCTATCATAAGAAAAGAATTCGATAAAGATGAACTACTTCGTATAAGAAGTTAGACGAAACAGTTGTGAAAACTTATTGCATAAATGAGTTATTCATACACTAAACATAAACAAATAGTTATCACCGTACAAAAGTGCCAAATGATAACTCAAACATCCATGTTGTAATATATAAACAACTGAAAACTAAATATCACTTTAACGCATAAGCAGAAATGGTTAAGAGATAAACGTACCATTTATAACTAGTCCTACTCATGAGCTTCAAGCGACAATTGATTTATCTCTCCTTGATTTAACATCCACTAAGAGTATAGAAGTGCAACATCAGTAGCAGATATCAAATGCAAATATCAAATAAACCATGTTCCATTCATTCACCAAAATCTCCTCTGAGGGTGAAAAAGTGCATGTTCTGAGGACAAGTTTTTGATAAATTTCTGGACCCTTCTCTAAATGCATGAGAAGGGTTTAAATCTTACTAACTAAATAACTTATTTACAGAAATTGAGGATTTTGTTTAAATGACCGTCCTCTTTCTAAGCAAAACTATTTCTAAAATTAAATCTATTATGTAACTATTTCTAAATCTACTCCTTAATGTCGCAAGCATTCAGTATTTTCCTGAGTGGAGTCGGCTGACTGTCTTCTATCTTCGGTTGAGTTAAGCAAATAGAATCGGCAAGAGCTGGCATTATCTTCTCAGTAAAATTGATGATATACTTGAGAATCATCCAATGAATATGTATCATTACCATGTATACCGGGTAAAAATCCCATTTCAACTTGGTTAACCCTTGGACTGCTTCTGCTTTTCCTTTAGTCTTCTGTTTCCAGTTTGTTTCTATCGCTGATTTCTTGCAATTTTCGGGGCTCGCAGGTGACTGAGTAACTAGGGACCTTCCTTTTCGAGAAATTTTTCTTAGCGCTAAGCGCTAATTGCGCATCAGAAACTGCCTCTGTTTCTTGATCCGGGCTTCCCTGATGCGGTTTTGCCTCTTGCGCCTTTTTCTCTCATTCGGTATAAAGCTCAAAATTTGTAAAAATAGTGATTCCATGAGCTCTTGACCTTGAGAATTAAACTGTCTATTTCTAGTATCAGCATCATTCAGTACCCATTCAACCATGGCTGTATATGAGAAATCTGTGATAGATGCCTCAGAAGAGTTTTGCGACTCTTTTTCTTCCTTAAGTGGATTAGGTGTGCCTTCCAAAATGTACATTGGAGCGCTGCCTTTCCTCCTTGTAGTTTTTTGCATAGTACCCTGTATAACGCTTCATCCTTCTTTCCTGCAGTTTACATTGAGGTGGAAGTAATGATAAAAGAATAATGACAGGAAAACTTTTAAATGTCGAAGACATGCAAAACATGTCACCTTACGTGACCTATTTCTTCGAAAAACACAACACCATACTTTATTAACAACTGGTAATAACTCATTAATTCGCATTAAAATACATGACCAACTTTTGGCTGAAAACGTTTTCTCGAATAATGAGCCAGAACCAACTGCGATGGAGGGATCCTGCGATTTTTGCTTTGGGATATCGCAGATCGTTGTATCGCAAATCACAACATCATCGTGATGTTTTTTATCGCAAGGTCGCAGTATCGCAATATCGCATCATCGCAATTTTGTGGTATCACAGTGTCGCAGTATCGCAATATCGCAGCATCGCAATTTTTAGAGTTTTTAAAATGTGAGTGTTTCTTTAGTGTATGCGATACAATGAGGTTTCACGTCGCAATCTCGCTTTTTGTCATTTTAACTCATTTAGAAGGTGTATCCTATCATTCTTTGCGCGATGCGATATCCTTAAGGTGTGAATTTAATTTTTTTTATTGAAACTTAGGTTTTTTAGATTTTTCAAGGTATTTTCCTAAGTCCATGATGTTGTAAGTTTCATCTAAAAAATAAAATGTAACCCTAACTGATTTTCTGATTTTTACTGAGGGTCCCCACTTATTTAGTATTAGCAATAATACTTCATAAGGATGGGGGTTGTTGGTGGCCACAACAATTGGCGATTCACTTGGAAGAACCAGTTATCTCTGTGTTTCTATTGGATTTTTTTAGCTTCCAAAACAGAATTTTTTTTAGAAAATTAAACTTTATTATGGAAAGATAAATTACATTATGCTCTAACCTGTCAATGACATTTTGTTTCAGCTATTTTCAACTTTGATTATTTGCTGCCTCAAGTTAGTCCTTGTGTTTACATCAGTCATTACTTGGTCTGTAAAGATAAAACAAAGTCTTCTCTGTAAACCAATTTTAAAATATACTCATTTGTCGTAGGTAGAGCCTCTGCTACCAGCATGTGTTCATAGCCTCAATAGGGTTACCTTTTACCCAGCAATGATCCTGTATCCTACTTAAAGAAACCTACAACTCTCAAAGAAGAATCCACATCCACACTTATTGCTTTGATTTTCTTTTTATTCTTA